>WURT03055810.1:0-14048 GCA_009936505.3 Holothuria glaberrima
TGACTCGACCTGGGAATCGAACCCGGGACTTCCGCGTGAGAGGCAGATGCTCTACCACTAGACCAAACACGTGGTCCCATTCTCTGTGGAAATTATCAACTTAGTAGCATACATCATATTGGGGGTTGAGACTTTTTCCTCATACGGGACGTTTTGATAGTCATAATTCAGTAGCGGAACGCAGACAGTAAGAACGTCACACGTTGTCCACATAGGACGCAGGCTAAGGGCCCTAGACAGCCTTTGAGTGGGGTCAAGGGAAAAAGCCTAGGTGGAAACCTGAACGAAGCCCTCGGAACGTTTCGATTTCGTGGAAACTTGTATTCTAAAAATGTTTATTCACTATCATGAAATGACATTGAATGTGCAAGGCTACACAGAACAGAAAGTATCACATTATGTCGACGACTTGTCTTTTTATTTAGTTAGTTTGTTAGTTAGATGAGGTTTAACGGCCCAGTTGGTTGAAGTCGAGCCGGCCACGACCTTTTTTTCAAGTTGTGGCCCACTGGCGTGTTTTCCCTTACTCCATTGCTTTTGCGGAGCATCACGCACAACAGCAGAAGGTTCCATTTTTAAAGTCTTTAGTATGACTCAACCTGGGAATCGAACCCGGGACTCCCGCGTTAGAGGCGGATGCTCTACCACCAGACCAAACACGTGGTCTTTTTGTTTATGTATGAAGTAGTAATGAATGGGAGCTTATGAAAATTGCACGCAAAGAACGAATATTTGAGCCAAACTTCCCTTTTCCTTCACTTTACATTCCAAAAATATCCATTTTAAACGTTTAATTATCTCTCTGAGCAACAATTCCAACCCGACCCCTTTACTCAAAATCCATATATGGGCCAGATATAAAATTCCATATATGGGCCAGACATGGATTTGATATCTGGCTCACACCTGCACCAGATCTGGTGTTTATATCTGTCCAGATAAAAATTTGGGCAGATATACTCTAGATATGAGCCAGAACTTTATATATGCCATATCTGGACCAGATAAAATTCTATCTGGCACAGACTTTATCTGGAGCAGATAAAATTTTATCTGGACCAGATATAGCCCTAAAATGGGCAGAATATCGCTTCCTTATCTGGCCCATATCTGCACCAGATCTGGAACTCCCTATGGAGACATGAGACACCAGCTTTTTTCAACAGTCCCCTCGACTCTCTGGCAAAGAGCCAAGGGGCGAAAACCAAACAAAACTCGCAAAGAAGTTCTGCTCCCTTGAAGAGCAGACAAGAGCAATAAATGTTTGTAAGAGCTCTATAAGGATTTACTTAAAGTATCAGGTTGAATTGACTTAAGTTCAGAAAGTTGACAACCTTCATAATAGTGAACAAAAAAATGCTTTAAAATTTACTTTTTATGTGACCACAGTATATTTATGAGTTGCCTCACAGGCCGAATAAAATGGACTCTCTACCCAAATACGACACACGGACCTGAGGTTCCCCACCCCTTGCATTATCTGAAGAACATTTATATCTTTATTCAAATAGATGTTACAGGTCTTTATGCAGTATATTTAGGTTCTGGCTTTTCAAACATTGTACATAATGCATCGCGGTACCATTTGTTCAAAACTTGTAAGCCCTTAACAATCTTTTCACCAGCCTCAACACAATTTCACACTCTAGAAACACAGTGCTCAAACTAATTATGATGCTGATAAAATGGTAGCCAGCTGGAAATGGATCAACCATTAAACCACTTTTGGTTCAAAAATAACCACTTACGGGTCAAAACCATGACTGTACCAGAAGTTTTAGGATAAGGACCAATTTTGGTTGGGTAAACTACGACCTGAACGTTTTCAAAGCCGAATGATCAACAAGAAATCGTTGGGAAAAGCGCAAAAGGGTCTTGCATTAGTCAGAGGATGTCCAAATAGGTCATAGGATGTCCCTCAGAAGAAGGAAAAGAAGCGGAAACACCAAAAAAAAAAAAAAAAACTGTGTGTTTTCGTCTTGTCTAAAAAGTAGAGAAAATAAAAATAAGTAAACAAATAAAAAAAGGTGACATAAAAATTAAAAATGACGTCTACTGCATAACTTGTCATAGGGATTACAATTTCTAACATTTTCATCGACAAGTTGGTTCCAATTAAAATTATTCTACTTCATTGTTCACAACTTGCATCAAATTTGAAACCCCAGATACAGCAATCAACTGAAAATTTTCTGACAGCAAATGGTTAACAAGTACCGGACAAGTCACTTATGATAACGACAAACACTTTGCAACCTGTATGAATATTATAGGAGGATAAAGTAACATGCACACATGACTTGAGGAGGCCATTCGAGTGCTCGGAATGGCACCAGATTGCATCATCGACCCGTAATGGCAAAATAGTATCTCAGTGGAGCCTTTTTTGACAGGCACAAACCTCGGAGAGACATGAAGGCCCCAGACAGATATTTGCTGGAGTTTGAAGTTTTGAGTAGGTCTCAAGAACCATTAACAGGGCATCTAAATGATGCAAACTCCTTTGAAAGGTCTTACAAAAAGTACGAGACCCCTCTAAACCATTGTACTGAATATGGCTACTCCAGAAAGGTCAACGCCATTTTCATATGCCTTTTAGCGTCTTAACTTTATTCGCTCACCGATGGGGAAATGCGGGGGCTTTGCTCCCAAAAACGAGGTTTTCCGTCAATTTCTGCGGCCTTCAGCGGCTTTGAGATAAACATACTTGAAGCAAACTAGAATTTTCTAGAGGATTACAAAGCACATTTTAAATCAGACTTACCTTCCTGAAAAAACCGAGTTCTGTTGCAATATTGACTTGTCTCAACAAACTGCATAAATGCAAGTTTTAATAAAGGAAATTAAGTCGAACAAAATGACAGTGAACTTTCTTTCCAATTATCACCTTTTACACCCCATGCCTTACTATCCCTATACCGAAAGAACAGCACTTATTACGGCAAAAATTATTTTTTGAATAATTAATGTACATCTCGCCCTACATGCTAGCGTCCAAAGTTTAAAAAGCTCAGACTTTCCCCTGGACCTCACCTGGTGTCTTTACCATGGCATGTTCTCAGCCATTAACTTAACACTGAATGTCATGAATACCAAATGATATAAAAAATCCTTAAAAGCCAATTTTCCGTGTTATATTGTAAGAGCTCCAGGGGACTTCCATTCCTAATAGCCCTCAGAGCTCAGCTCTTGGATCCCACCGGGGCCCTTATGGGTGCTTCTGAATCCCACAGGTGCAAACCTGTGTTTGCACACGTGGTTGCAGCTTTGGTGCCCTTAAAATTACCCGTTGTGTGCCCCCTCGAAAAATTTAGACGCGTCCTTGCCCTCAACTTTTTGAGAGAAATACATGTACTAGCACTGATGTTAGGTTGTCCAACGAATGAAAGACATTGAAATTTAGCAACACCCCTCCCATCTACCGGATCCGAAGATCCGTCCTTCATATCATACAAAATATACGGATCACTAGGCGAGGATGTGAAAGGGAGGTTATTTTGAGAACCATTCGCTTCCTACCTCTTAAGGCGATATTGACTCGATCATGGTTTGCTAGAAGTTCACGCTTTAGAAGGTATGAAGAATTTCTGTAACCTTGATGTTCGGACATACTTTGAAGACACAGTGAGGATTTGATGTTAACGAAGGTTAGACGCAGAATAAAACAACTTTGATAGTAGTAAAGATGACTTAATGTACTTGGATCACACGGCTGTAGGTATTTTTTTCCAGTAATTCCTGTGATTTTCTTAAAACGTATAAAACCAATATCACATATCGTAGGTTTAGGGTAACAAATTTCTGGTAAAGTTACGATTGTATAGCCTTTAAGTTCCACCTTGATAGTACTGGTCTAGGTATGACCCGATATGGCTTCTGTAAGTCATTAAATATGAAGGGGGTATGTTAATCAGTCTACTATCAAACAAAGTAATGTACAGCTGTTTAGTTGTGTGTATTGATTGTCACCAAGGAATAGTTTTCTCTCCTCTCAGTAGGTAGTTTTCACGAGTCATTGTAATTATTTACAGATCGAAAACCCAATAACGCGAGTACCATATAAAACTGCAAAAACAAACGTATAAGCAATTTCCGGGGACAAAGTGCAGTAATCTTACAAGTCTTCTCGACCCAGCTACACTGTCCAAAAAGTCAAGTTGAAGGCAAAGGTCTCCTTTATTGTCCTTTCTGGACTACATTTATATCTAACTTAATTCTCATTACCCTTGATTATGATACCCTGCATATCAGCGGAACTATGTAGGCTCAGGTCAATCGAACGCATTGGCTAAAGGCTATGTTTTCGGATAAGAGGAAGGAGTAGGGCTGAACCTGTTTTGCCCAAGAAAAATATGAAAGCAAAGGACCGAGTTTTCCCGGTAATCATTTCGACGCAATTGGCTTCTTACATTTCCAGTTGCAGCAGCATTTCACTTTTGGCTCATCCCTCTATATTTGAATGTGCAATTTAATTTCTGCAAGATCCAAGGGAAACAAAATACATTGTCAGTGTACGGTGACTATATTCCCCTCATATTTGTGCCTGAAACTACTTCAGAGTCTGCAATTGGTTATACATTGTAACTTACAAATGTTGTGAAGTATTGCTCAATACCATCTTGCCCGCCTGGCGGACGTATATTGCTCCTGCACTAACACTGACTGCACTCGCAATACTGAAGCCTTTTCGTGCAATATGGATATTCATGTATTGAAAAAAATCAACAGTCGAGGGGTAAATCAAATTGGGCTCATGAATATAGCAAAATCGGATGATCTCTGTCATAGTTCGCAGGTATTAGATTTTGTACGTCAAGAGAGGAGTGCATATTCGACAGCTGCTATGAAGGTAAATACCATCTGACAACCCAATAATTAAAGGGAATTTCCCTGCTCTGAGCCATCTGGTCGATGTTCAAGCCCTTGAGACTTGTCGGATCCAACCGGGCTCTGAAGTATTGTTTAATTAAGATAATATCTACAGAAAGCTTTTTTTACATTATATTGATCTTCCCAGTCACTGACAAAATATGCATGATATTTGAACCTTTTAATATCATATATGTTGATTCATTCAAAGCCTTTTATGCGGGTATCATGGAGTTTGCTACTCTTGACCTCAATATTTGCTATGTTGCAATAAAATGCCGTGTCTCTCACAGTACCTTCATAGTACTTGCGTTACTGTGGTAACAAAACAGCTTATATATTGTACAGTGTAGACTTGCGCGTTAGTGTTATGCGATCCATAGAGCTATTCCGTAATAGTCCAATGGTTATACCGCTGTACTGTGCAGTAACATGGTGTTAGAGTAATTAAGGAGCTTAATACAGAATAAGTGGATCCTCAGATCTGACGCAGCAAGGCCAGGAAGGGAGAAGAGAGAAAAATATATCGTTATGTAGGATAGTACAAAAAATGACACCAGCAAGAGATTACACGAAGATGTAGGAAGATGGTAAGTATTTATCCGTTTCAGGACTTCTGTAAAGGTGTCGATACTTCTTTTAGTACAGAATTTATATTAGGGAGCTTCTAGGATATGGACATATCAAATATGTATACAATATCTGCATGCGTGTAAACATATACACATGTGAAATGAGATGATATGTTGATATTTCTCAATGATTCGCATTTCTGATATAGATCTATCTCTGACACTACTAGTTCCGGCCGCTTTCTGTGAAATTTTGATAAATAGTCCACATAGTAAGTAGTAATCCATCAGATACACATTAATTCACATTAATTTCCTCACCCAAGTTTCTTACATCAAATTACATCGTGTAGATTAGTTCTTGCAAGTTGTCCAAGTAATCTTCAGGAGGACGTTATCACAACAATATCAGTAACGGATGAAGCACTAAGAAGAGCACAAGATCTCCCTGTTGCGAAAGGAACAAGTATGTTTCTATAGTTAATTGTTACATACAAAGATCTTTTTAAAACATAAAACACTTGTATATCATTGTAAGTTTATAAGGTGCCACTTTCATGGGCGATCCTGAAAGGCGGGGGTAGAGGAGGGAGACTTGGAAATTTTGCTTTCGCCAGAAACATAACACATTTTACCAGAATAATAGCCAATTTTCTGCCCGAAAGTTTGGCTAAACCTTACACTCCCGTTTTGTGCGCCTATAAATAAATACCATTCGTTTGGGCGAATATAACGATAGATTAATAATACAGCGTAAAGAAATGCCCAAGTTGGTATTCACACCTGTATACACCTGAAAAGAATGAACCATGGTTTGGTCCTGATATTATACAGTCAAAGACACTTAGGAAACTTGAGCGCCAGTGGCAGAAAAGTGGTTTGTCTGTTCATAGAGAAATATTTAAGGAACAATGCAAGGTTGTTCGGAACAAAATTCGTACAGCACGGACAGATTATTATGCTAACGTTATATCAAATGCAACATCTTCTAAGGAACTCTTCAGGACTGTTGATCATATCACTAACAAACGTTCATCTTCAGTCCTGCCTTCCTACTCATGTCCCACCTATTTGTCTGAATGATTCTCTTATTACTTCTCCAATAAGATCTCTGAACTTTGTTCTGTATTATCTTCCCAGAGAGTCACTCTACCATCCATTTGTATACCTGATAAATCCTCTGGTTCTTCTCTCGAAAATTTTCCTCAAGCGACTGAAGAAGAGGTACACAGAATTATCATGAGCCCTCCATCTAAATCTTGTACATTTGATCCAGTGCCTACGTGGCTTGTAAAATAGTGTTCAGCTGAGCTCATTCCTGTTATCACAAAAATTGTAAATACATCTATGTCAACAGGATCTGTCCCTTACTCCTTTAAGATCGCCCAAGTAAATCCTGTGCTTAAGAAGAGCACCTTAGATAGAAACTGTCTAAATAATTTCCGACCAGTCTCGAACCTGAGTTTCATTTCTTGAAAAGGCAGTTTGACACAGTAAATCTTTGTGTTTTACTGGAAAAGCTCGAGTCGAAGTACAAACTACATAAAACTGTTTTGTCATGGTTTAAATCTTATATACAGGGCGTTTTCAGCATGTTAAGATTGAGAATGCTCTCTACTCCCGACGTCCTTTAACTACAGGTGTTCCACAGGGCTCTGTACTTGGACCTGTTCTCCTTATATCTTGCTGAGTTAAGTGATGTTATTCGTCACCACGGTATTTATTTTCATCATTATGCTGATGACACTCAACTGTATATTTCCTTCGACAAAAACAACATACAAGCTGCCTTTCATGTTATGGAAGCTTTCACACATGATGTGAACAAATGGCTCACCATTCATCAGCTGAACCTTAATTGTGATAAAACAGAGTGCATTGTCCTTCGTTCAAAAGTTTTAGTTGAGGACCCTGATTTTCCTCCTCTTGCTGTGGGTGATGACCTCCTCTATGCTTCAAAATATGTGAAAAAGTTAGGTTCTTTCTTTGATCAAAATCTGACAATGGAAAAACATGTTGATACTATTTGTCGCTCTGTGAACTTTCAGTTGAGAAACATCAGCCTTCTGAGAAAATATCATGACGATAAAACTTGTGAAATGTTAGTTCATGCTTTTGTTACTTCTAGGCTTGATTTCCACAACTCTTTGCTCTATGGTCTGTCTGATTTATCCATAAAGAAACTTCAAAAAATTAAAAATTCCGCAGCACGTATTGTCAAAAGGAAAAGGAGACACTACCACTCTACCCCACTTTTAAAGGAATTTCACTGGCTTCCTGTTAGTGAAAGAATCAGATATAAAATACTACTGCTCTCTTTTCGTGCTCAGCATTTAGAAGAACCTGCTTATATCTCTCACCTACTTTCTCCCTATGTTCCTCTTCGCAGTCTTCGTTCCTCTGGCAAGGTCCATCTGTCTCTTCCCAATAAAAGAATTATGGATACAAATGTTTTGCATAGGCAGCTCCGTATTTAGGGAACCAGCCACCAGACCACATTCGTTTCTGCATTGAACTATCTGCATTTAAGCATAACCTTAAGACTCATTTATTTGGTACTGAGTTATTTGTTTTTTGTCAAGCGCCTAGACCAGCTACATTTTGTTCCCGATTTGGCGGTATATAATCTAATGTATTATTATATCAATTCTACAGAAAAACGGTTAGTTCTTGGAGGGCACTAAGGAGAACAAGCCCATGCAATAACGTGCCTTATTACCCATAGGGGAGATCCTGATTTGAATTGGTGATGGCCTCTTCAGAGAAAAAAAATAGACCAGCAGTTGTTTCAAGAGGTTTCCTGCTGGTAAGAAGTTTACTTTGTTTTCAATACATAATGAAAAAAATTGAAATAACAAAAAAATGCTTCATTTTTGAACGAAAGAGAGTTTCTTCAAAATACAGTTTTTGCTTATGTAGTTTAAGTTCGTTATTTGTTTTTAAATTCATTTAATCTTGTTCTTTAATTGCACTAAATCAGATCTACTGCCCGTTATCTTCAAATAACAATAATATGTGTATTGTCAGAAAGGTAGCAATTGTCAAACTGAATTATTCAAGCCCACTGAAAACCACCAAGGGCTTCGTCTAGAGAAATCTAAATCAGTTACAACTTTCACACAAATAGTTAATGAGAAAATATAGAACCACTAATTCTACCGTCTCGATTTTGCTGAGTACTTAATATGCTTCTCTCGCTTGAATTCACATTGGCCACTTTCCAGGCTTATTTACACATGTGGTTTTGCTAGGCCTGGAGCAAATGGTGGGCGATAAAATCATGGAAAACGTTCCCCTTTTCAGTAAAATGCTTAAAAACTTAGTCAAAATGTGAGTTCCTGTAAAATGGCTGGAGTCTAACTAGGAAGTTTCAAAAATCGACCAAATATAGGAGAAATAAGAAGATATCAAGAAAAAGTGCTTTGCTTGAGAAACCGGCACCATCAGAAAGTGATTTTTTCCGGACAGGGAGGGAATAACAGGTTAAGTGAAGGTCAAGCATTATTCTGCAGAACCCTCTCAGTCTGTACAGCCTGCTATGCGTGATTTGTGATTACCATTCACTGAGTGAAGTATGCCTCTGGTTACATTGGATCGTCTACAGTATTACACTACTTTTGTATACAGAGCCATGCAGACTGGCATTGCAAAAGCCTGCAATAAGACTAGTTACAGATATGGGACAGGGAATGACAATTTCGTTCATGTGACATATGTTTGGTTTTATTACCTTGGCATGCAACGTATAGAAAAAATTTTAATTGAAGAAGAATAACATATGAGTTCGCACCTTTACAGTTAGGCTAATATGCCAGTGGAAAATCCTCATCAGAAGTTTTTCTGATGATTAAGCCATTATCTGAAGATTACGCAGACAGAGGCAAGGGCAGATGGGGGGGGGCTTCCCCGTCTCCACCCTGCGTCACTTTCCGACACCACTTTTCAAGACGATGTCAAAGCTGCTGTGCAATATGTTTGCTTATTTTGATTGATATCCAGATGCTAGGAAAAACCATTGAATTGTCTAAATTTCAAGTAGTTTTTCCTAGACCCCTTGCCCCCAATCGAGGCTTCGTATATGTGACGCTCGTAGGTGCGAACTTTACCTTCATGGAGGTTAGCCCTCCCTTTTTTGAAATCCTGGATCCGTCCAATGAGAGACGACCCTCAGAAAGTGTTAAAAGAGTTGCCGGGGAGGGGAGGCAAAGTTATTAAGGGGCCATAGAATATAGGGCATTTGTCAACTGAGTGTTCTTTTGTTTTTAGTGTTCTTTCGGGAATGGCTAACAACAGAAAAGATATTTCACTGAAAGATTTTCCCAGTACTGCACCTCCACGCTACCCCTCCCCGATACTGGACCCTCCACTAGATGCAGATGAAAAGCACTTACTTGAATTTTGCTAAAGAATCGTAAATTAGAGGGAAGAGAATTTAAACACTGCAGCTTTTGTCTCTTCATTAAAGTTAGGTCTAACCAGGAGCTGGAATTACACTTCCCTGGTTACAAACAACAATAAAAATAAAAATTAGGGTTAAATTTGTAGAAATTCAGGCAAACTTTGTATCAAAGGGTTCCATATGCTTATGCCTCTGATCCCTTTTATTCATCTTTACATACGTCTGCACTCTGCCGTCAGTGTCAAAGATTAATCATTCTGACATAATTTCGCTCAACTGTGCCAGGGGGTTCGTTTGATTAGAGAAAACTTTTCGCGAGCACATATGAGCACAATTTCCTTCTCCTGTAAATAGGTCATCTGTTCTGAAGCAGCTCATTCCAAGCAAATTTCAAATATTGGTCAAAGGTAGGAAAAAATTCCAACACAAATCAACCCTATCTCCGTCCTTAAACAGGGCCGCGCAGGGATACAAATTGTCGCACCTAGGCCAGGTGGGAAGTATAGGCCCATATTTGCCATCGATATAAGATAATTGTTCACAAAAACTCTTCCAGATGCGGAAGAGGTATACCCCCTCAAAAGACGTCTAAACTCATACCAACTTCCCCACTCAGCCCACAATTTCCGCTCTCAGTGGCTTGTCTGCCTGCTCTTCTCACTTGCGTCCAGCTAATTCTCAGGCTTGTCCACTTCCCATTTTTCTGAGTAATTTCGTTCATCTCTTCAAAGTGCTGTCGTACACTTCTTTCGACCATGACATAATAAAATTCTCAGTCTTGTAGGTACCCAGACGCCCGAATTCCCCTGCCCTAAATGGGCTGTTGGGCTGTGGAATGTGTTAGGGCACTTAAGGCTGGTACCATGAGACCAGCATAAGGAAATTGTGGGTCAATAACAAAATCACGATACAACTATATAATGCGAAATATGACGAATGCGCATAAAGCGCGCAAAATGTTCCAATCCTCTTCAATAGAAACCACAAATTTTGGGTTACAATAGCCTAACGGCAACTCGTCAACTTTGTCGAGTTGTTGGGTTGCTTACCCTTTCCCTCGGGAGCAAATGCTGGCACCAACCCTGAGATAACCATCGTTGTATGAACAGGTGTGATTTGACCTGTATTAAATTGTATAATTTATAAGAGACAAGCATACGTATAAGGAACCCATATTTGTGTACACTGATTATCTTACCAAAGCAGAAATAAAAAAGAAACCTGTATTTGATGATTAAGGATTTTTGCCATATATTTCACTTTTTACTGGACATGAACTAACAACGCTTTGAAAGAAAGAAAGAAACTAAATACCGCTTACACCAATTGTATATCTACAGCAGGTCCATCCTAATTATATTTTGAACTTGGATAAAGAAATAAGTCAATCATCTGCCAATTTGAATTTTTACTGCAAGGTAACGTTTGGGACAAAATTGTTAAACAGTCACATGAGGTCGAACTCTAGTCAGTGACATAATAACATAAATGAACGTCAATAATGTCAGTAAAGCCGCAAAGAAAACCAAATATTTTCAATTGATTTGATTCTTTGGTTCAAGTAAAATGTCTAACCGAATGCAAACTGACAGCAATAAACATAAATCACATTCCATGATTTCAAGCGATAAAATGCAATGTAACCCAGTGCCCAACTTTCCGCTTTCCTTATAATATAGTAGGCTACACGGAAAATTTTAGCTTACTAGAGCACAAAAGGTCACTTGTGGTTCACCTTTGTCGATAGGAACATAAGCAGGGAAAGTATCTTGTGGTATAACTATCCAGTGCCTGTTGTCAGTTTTTTATATGACAGTCTGTTTCTCTGGGTAGGAAGAGTTCAGGTTTTCTGGAAAAATGTTTTTTTGCTTTCGAATAACTGATTTAATCCCAAAAAACAGCCGTAAAGTTCTATATGTTAAGAAAAATTTAATTCTTTAATCATAACTTGCATTTTACTTTCCAAAACTATGCAGTTTTTAACAGCAATTAAGGCATACTACAAGTGAAACCACTAATGGGTATGCTTGTCTGTCTTTTGTTTACAAAATGGACAAAACTGTTAGTTTTGTGGCGTCGGTCTCAGCCGGTGATTACGACTGGGACCGGTAGTACTTAGTGGTTCGATATTTTGGCAATCTTTCCTCTAATTGTAAAACGAACACCTCTGTTTCATGCACCTCCCATACAAAGCAACTATATCCTATGCTGATTTGGAATTTCTCAAGGCCATATCAACGTAATCTTCTGTGTAAACTTAAGTTAATTAGAAACTCAACGGACTACGCGGTGAAGCTAGTCTTTGGATTTATGTCAATCAGAGTGTAGTTTTATTTAGAAATACAGGGTTATTCCTAAATATTTTGTGGGATGCCAACTCAATGTGTGGGCAGTTCTTTAAAGAAGTAACATCTTTTGGCAGTAGTTGTAGCTTTAAAATTGTTATTAGTAGTTAGAAGTTATGGAAACGAACTCCCATAAGTTCTTTCGCAATATGTTGCAATTTCTATAGGATTCAATGTTTACATTCCTGTTTCAAGAAGATGGTTGACTGCTTGCTTTACTATCAGCACTGGTTGTAAGCGATGCAATCCTCTACTCCAACGAGAAGGGGGTATTATCGTTTCATAATATTAATTCAGTGCCTGGTGGGATTGTAAAAGTATTTAAAGCCAACAATCATTTTGTTAAAACGTTTCTTCCCTTGGAAGGGAAGATATAACATGTAGTTAAGCTGTTATAAGGGAAGGGCCATATACATATGAAACCACTACCAGCTGCAGGAATTTTATTCAAAAAAGTGGAAGCCCACCAGAGTCAATTGGTTCAAATTTTGATCCGCTCGGTATATTAAAGAAGGAATTGAGAAATACTTATTCTTTATATATAGGAAATTATATCAACTATCTGTAAAACAGGATGATGATATCTTAGAGGAATGACATCTGTGCTAAGTATTCATGTACTTTGGAGCGTTCTGTACCTACACCATTTACAGATATACCGAAACATAAACCATTACACTTTATACGAACTTGTAGAAATATCGATACATGCTTGATTTAGAAATTGATATTTAGCATTTTCTCATTTTTTTCGGTGAAGTAGATTTAATGTCAACTTACTTGGGCAGCTGAAGAAGTGTGCCGTTCATTTAACACTACTTTAAAAACAGACTTCAGGCTACATTTATGGGAAGTGTCCACCCCGATTGAATGAATTTATTTTCTCCTTAAGGATTTGGCAGGTGAGTTGAAAGCAGAATGGCAAGATGTTGGTAGGTACCTCAATGTTTCAGACACCAGCCTTCACAATGTGAAAGTTGACAACACTGGAAATGTGAAGGAAGCCAAATATCAAATGCTCGTCTGCTGGAAAGAAGCATACGGTCAAAAAGCTACTCTCACCAGTCTTGCTAATGCACTACTGAGGGCCGGAAGGAAGGATTTATCGGAAAAAGTGAAGCATGGTAACTATTTATTTCATTCTGCGTTACGGTTGGTTAAACCATACTGACCTTCGGCAGCTATAATGGTGTAAATCCCATAGAACGTCAAAGCAGTGGGGTATCGAGGGTCTCAAAGTTATAAAATACTTATATTGTGTACGGATATTAAATAGGTGAGTAAATCCTGAACGAAGTAAACGCAGATGCCCGACTACGATAACGTGAGTAAGAGTAGTGTCTATCCAAAATCCCTCACATCGAACATGTCCCCATGACTAACGAATAAATTCCATGTGATGAAGTCGCTGGAGCTTGCGCCAAAGACTAAAAGACTTAGCCCAGAACCATATTTTTTAATTTTTTAATAACTGGGAAAACTATAGCCGAATGAAGTAACACTTAATATCTATCTCATACCCTACAAGTTATGTTGGATATAAAGTGCGTGGGGGAAGGAGAGGGGTAAGGGGTCTGAAGATTGATTAATAGAAAAGTGAAACAGCAATGAAGCTAAAAACTTTGATCACCTGTTTTAAATCATTTCAGCACGTTTCCCCATCAATCCATAAACAAGGTATGCGCAGTGGACCAACTAAAGATAAGGGGTCTTGTCACCTCATTGACCTTCATTCACTAAAGAAATTAGCGTTGCTCAATATTAAGCTTTTCAAAACCATTTAAGATTGCTGGTGTCAATGTATCTAAAGTCTAAAGTGTTATTTTCTTTTTATTTGGTGATCTAGACATTAATTTTTATTAG
>WURT03055821.1:0-14048 GCA_009936505.3 Holothuria glaberrima
GTTGGACGTACTCGGCAGATAAGAGTCCTGTGTGAACTTGCTCATAATCGGATTCTAGTCGTACAGTATATTTCTATTACTGACAAAATCGCAATAGACATCATCATGTAGCCTGTAGACAAACATATTTGCCGTGTATAAAAATATTTTTTCTCGGTTTGTAATTTCATTTGGGGGTAAATTGGTTGTGAGAGTTTCAACTAAGGGGCTCCCGCCCCCTGCTCCCCCGCTGGCTACGCCACTGTACTCCAAGTAATTGTTCAAGGTAAAAAAATATATAAAGACTGCTTTGTATTGAAATCCTAGAAAGGATTAATGAATTCGCCCCTATGTTGCAAGTAGCCGATATGTCATTTTCCGATCAAGCTCCGGTAGCCAAGGGAAGGAGGGGAACGGGGGAAGCCGCCTGGAAAAAAATTTCTCCGATCTAGATGATAAAAAATTACCATTGGCTCAAGTTATTAAACATGACTCGCCAGCCTGGCGAGAAAAATTTCTCGGCCCTTGAAAGATATCTCGCCCCTTCACTAACTTGTCCTGCTACGAGCCTGTTCTCAATACCAGTCGGTACCAATTCAATATCGATTTTGAAAAAAATGAGCCTCCTGCGCCATAAAAACAGTTGCTCCAACAAAGGGAGCATGGGGGACATTTTCCCAATGCAATGCCTTTGTCCCCACTTACCCCTTCTTCCGCTCATGTTCAAAGGTATATTGTGGACAGGAGCAATGCGTAGGCCTACATGTAATTTTTGTCCCCCATTCCTCCCTGCCCTCCCTCCCTTGGTGGCGTCGCTGGTCATAAATCATATATTAGGCACTACCACTAGGTGTTGTGTATTTTCAGAAGGTAAGATAATGGAACTTACATCCAAACACGTTGAATAACTTATTTACCGCTGTAATACACAATACTTAAAAAGGTGCCTACTTTCGTAAGTTTGTCTTATTTATTTTCATACTTATAACGAGAATACAAAAGGAGTTTTTCGACCCTTGCGTTTTTTATGTGGCTATTTATGTTTTTGTTCTTTGGTAGTAACACGTTTCATAAGGGCGTTATCTTGTTTCCAAATCTTTCTTTAACCGTCCTAATTTAATTTAAAAGAGGGATATAAGGGACAATTATTTTTGGTACGTTTAAGAGGAAGTGAATATGATCTTCGAAGAACTACCAGATGACATCATCATATTTTCAACTAAGAATGAACTGACGCAAGCCGAGGTGACTTCATGGCTTCACATGTATCAATACTATCTATGTTACCTTTTAAATGTTACCATCAATTCTCCTTGTATAATGCTGGAGACAAATTGAACTTTTTACAAACTTAACATTCCCCCTGCGTGAACTTACATTTTTGCTTATACCAAAGCAAACACCATAAACTGAAAAACAAACAACACATTGAAAAAGTCACGTTGCACCTTACTTCCATCTTACACCCCATCAGGGGAATTGAAAATCAGCATGGAATGTCTATAGCTAGAGCCATCAATGGCCTCCAGGGCACATCGATAATGACCTCAACATCATGAAGGTATCGTTATTGCGTCACACTTGGCATTGGGAAATGCCCTGCACTTTCTTGAAAACTGAACTGAAAGACATGTATACATTACCCCTTTTGACAAACAAAACCACCTTGAAATATATGTTGTGCACCCTCATCTCCAAATATTCAACACACTATAGAAAATGCAGTGTTTCATGGCACTGGGGAAATTGACTGAAAATAGCTCTAAGGGCACATAATTATATTTTTGGGAAAACTAAATAGTTTAACTTCCAGTCTCTTCTTCATGTGACAGTGTCCCATAAGCATTCTTTTTCTCCAACTTTCAGCAAAAACAACATGGCACAATTCCTTTGGGGTATGTGCTCAATTTTTGGAACGTCAATGTCGCTTACTCTCCATATAAAGCTCCTGTAGTTGGTGCCCAGAACCCCCAGTTTCTTAATTCGGCCTTAATCTTAACCATATTTCTATAGCTAACCTTAAACCTAAACATAGATCTGGCACTGAGAAGACTCAGTTTAGCGGATAACCGGTCCAATGAACTTTTGATCTCGTGAAATCTTGGTCTAGTCGGATTCTGACTTCCTCCTTGACGCAATACTCAGAGGGCCCTGAAATTGCCGTCCTAAGGAAGAGTCTAATTGAATGGGTTATCATCTCTTTGAGTAGTTTGGCCATATTCAGGATGCTTAGATGCAGTTTATTGTTTGGTTTGAAAGATTTGATGTAAAGATAAGTTCAAGAATGTCATCTGTTCAATGAAAGTCAATTAAAATTAGTTGGTTTTTTTCTAAGGAAGTTTGGTTAATTAACCAGCAACAAAGGATCTACGTCCTGAGGATATTCTACCCCAGGCTGGCAAATACCCTCATCACGAAATGCTAATTATAAGACGGCATCACACAATATCTGGCTATCGTGTTTGGCCATCTTACTGAACCATATTGTACACAGAAACAAGACATGAACTTTGTCTCACTGGAAGGGTTCACTATAGATCGCGGAAAGTTCGCTAGATCGAAGATTCACGAGACTGAAGATCTTAACTACAGTAGTGTGTAACCATACACCTAAACTGTCGATTGCAAGATAGTAATAACTTGACACGTAGTGTGTATATTTTGACATTCATGTCTACTTAAACATGTTATTGTATGCAATCCGAGTGGAAACTTCCACCTTGTTTTCATAAGAGTAACATTTGGCAATAGGGCCGTTATGATGATAATACCCCAGTAGAACAATAACAAGGTGACGTTTGTAAAACACCTTCCTTTATCACATTCAACACAACATGCTTTCGAAATAGCAACATCTAACGAATGGTGACTGAGGTATTCTGTAGATCGGATTAGAAGTGCTTAGTGTCATTATATCGTGGGCATAGAATATTCGTGTCATACACTCTTAAAGTCATATTCAAATTATAAAGTAGTTCTCATCTTTGTGTTGCTTAAGCCGGCTACCCACATAACGACCAAAGGCTTGCGAGGTCTTGCAATTCCTTGCGAGCTCCTGCGACCTCGAGAAGATCGCTAATTTTCTCCCTATATTTTACTTAGCGATCTTCTCGAGGTCGCAAGAGCTCGCAAGGAATCGCAAGAGCTCGCAAGCCTTTGGTCACTAAGTGGGCAGCCGGTATTAGGGACGGGAGAGGATGTCAAGGTGTTTTCCGGACATTGCATAATTACGTAGGCGCCCTTACAAAACACTTCTTCGAATTGTTTGTCTCTTCAATCATGATATGTCGATACATGTTATCATGACTCGAGTAAGTTAGAACGTGGGGTTATCCAAGAAACCTCGCACTTTAGCTCTTTAACGTTGACGTCTCTGTCTTATCAACCACTTGAAAAATGTGAAAGATGTATGAATATATTTGCAAGTGGAGGGAAAATTTGAAGAATTTGTTGATATGAGAGTCATATGAACATATGACTGTCCTCGCTTTACAAAGGACACATACGGTGAAAAGTATCCATCTCATAATGTCTTCCAATGAAACTTCCATATGTCGAATGTATTTTGGTTTCGAAGTCCAATTTTTCTTATCTCAAAATTACCTAAAGAAATTAATGCAATCATTCATGGCAAAATCGTTCAAACTTATTCGAGCCAGAAAGGTGGTCGAACATACAGTTGAGAGCTATTTATAGGTCACTGTTTGTCATTATTGATTTCTTGCTATTCGTTATTTACTTTCACCATAGTTGTCTTCCTTTACGTCAACACGCTTGTTACATATGAGTACATAACAATACGGTATTTCCGTCATTGTCTGCAAATTAACATCGTAATGAATATTCATGACCGGAACTGGGCAACGACTTAATCATTCTTAAGATAAATGTTATTTCGGAGGTACATTTTTGTTCAAAAACAGACCATATTAAAAAGTGCCTACGGGAACACATCGCCGTACTCAAGTCGAAAATTTATCTTAAGCTGTCTCTCAGTTCTGTTTTTCGGTGACTACTATGTGTGACGTATGTAAAGTATATTTCCTCACATGTCATAATCCTGAAGAAATCCTGTTTGACTGAAAAAATCATGTTATTTTTGTTCCTCTTTCACGTAAATTGTCACGTACAAGCTTATGTGCTTTATATGATTATAAATAAGATATCTTGTAGAGTCGTATTTTTATTTTGGTGATAATAATGGTAATTTTCGACACTGTCAATGTTTACGCAGATAGATATGATATCGTTTTGTAAATATTCAACAGATTTGGTTTCAGTCGTTCTTGCAGGATCAAATTTGTCACCAGAGCGGTTTCCTGATGAAAATGAAGTAAAATGCCATATTTTGTTTCTGTTTCTTGGTACTTCCTTGACCCAACAGAAGGATAAATTAGCCGACAGATGACAGGCGACATCCAATAGCAAGATTAAATGAAGATTAAAACGCACACAATGAAAAATTGCGTTGACTTGGCCCAGACTGATTTAAGTTCATAAACTGTGGTGATTTCATAACAACTTAAAGACGGTTATTGAGTTGGTTCACGAAATTCCTGATTTTTTGGTCACAACTCACTTCTTGATGGCTAATGTTCAAACTAAGAGATTTTGCACATGAGATGCATGCAACAAGTTAAACGACAATGATAGGGTAAGTACGGTAATGATTACAATTATTTCATTGCCCAAAATTTTCTTGTCAGCTTCGCGCCAACTGATGGTGGCGCTCCGCTCAGAAACATATACTACCATTTTTCATAGATTGATTTTTTTCTCATTAATTGAGAAATTGCAGGCATGAGATCTATATTTCAAGGCTGGGTACATGAAGCTTAGAACACTCCTGGCCATCTGAGAGGTTTGTAAATCCAAAAATTTTCATGTCCGCTCCGTGTCAACTGATGGTGGCGCTTCGCTTAGAAATATGTATTACCAATTTTCATAGATTTCATTAATTGAGAAATTGCAGACATAAGATGCATACTTCAAGACTTGCTACATGCAGCTTAAAACACTCGAGAAGTGCCGTTTCCGGCCACCTGGAGGGTTTGTAAAGCCAAAAATTTTCTTGGCCGGTCCGCGCGAACCAATGCTGGCGATCCGCTTAGATAGTCTTCCGCGCACTCAGCCCCCAATATTTTTTCCGTTCCGCCGAGATCTATCGAATTTCTTTTCCCCTTCAGTTTTAGCAGGGAGTTTTAGATTCGCGAGTGTGAATGCCTCGCATTCTGGTTACCATTAGTTAGTAATCATATGCAACCCCTGTTCAAAGACAACAATGAGTGAGACTTTTACCAACTTTACCATCTACAGGCTTGCAACTCCTGTTAGCAAAAGCTGTTGCGATTAAGGCTTCAGTTGCACAGACTAGATGCGATGCCACCTGGCTGTCAGTTGTATAAACATGTTGTATTCATGAAAGCCTGGTCTATCAAGGCCTTGAGCAGGCATCCTGAAATACAAGCTCTTAAGCCCATAAAAACAACAAATTCTCATATTTTTGGTGACTATAGGAAGTGATACATGAGCATGTGAGGCTCATTAAAAGCATAGTCATGCAATGATCCCCTTCAAACTCGCCATAAAATAATCCATATCAAGTCAACTGTTAGAGGGGGTAGTTTATGGCAACTCCAGTAGTAAGCACTTCTAAGGTTTATAGCCTAATTAAGTCCAGTCCAACCAAGTACACTGTAAAGGGGTTTTCAATAAGGCTTCTCTTATGCAAAAGATGTTCAGGCTGTATAAAGAGGTAAAAATGTATGCTAGAATCGATGAATATTCATGTTGTTTAAATTTAGCTATTGTGATATGTATCGGCTAGACACTTGGGCCACGAAGAACCCACATTAATTATTTGAGCCCCACTCCAAGTTTACCATATGCATTGTCTAGATATGGCCAGTTATTTTCTATCTGTCGGTCTTTTGCACCCAAAATCGACAACTGTTTCTCAAATGTTGGGGCATGACCTTGAACATAGTCAAAAACCTACTTCAAGTGCGAATCGCAAATCCCTAGAAACGAGGGATGTGGGGCTCACTTAAGGAACTTGGATTAAATGGAGACCATATGATTGAGGTGTAATCTGATCCATGTTCCAGCTGGCTTATATCACCATTAACAGTTAGAACTGTAAATACTATGTGAATCGGCTGGTCCATTAAATGGCTAAGTCCACCATTATCGAGTTTTGATTTCATTGAATTAGCTGTATTGCAATCTGTGGAATCAAACATATGCCTACTTTGTTGTTAGCGTGGAAGGGAGGGGTAATCTCCTTTACTCCCAGTGGTGAGAGTCATGTTTCCCCGTCCCCAACTTGTTGACGCCCATGTTTACATCAGCAGACGTTCATGTGTAAACGATTTAATGATTACGATGGAGTCCGTGTGGGTGTATGATGTCTTCGTAATAGATCCTTATCACACAGCAGTTACAAAGGATTATGGGATAGAGTTTTGATATTCATCGATTTTGTCAACTGCATTTTACTGTGGGCAAAACGACGTCACACCAAAACTCAATCACACAATCCTTTGCAATTGCTATGTGGAAAAGGGTCTGTGGGAAAATGCTGGTCTAATCAAAACGCTGATATTTAGTCCGCACGGTGTACATTCAAAGGGTGCAATATGTTTACGTGCAAATGGAATGCTCGCTAATAAGAACCCATGTAGGTTTTGCATCCAAGATAAATGGACATATCTTAATGGTCATTCGTTAGGCGAACCGGTATTTCAAAGTTTGGAAGAGCCTGCATATGGAGTATCCTAAATATCGTCATGGTTTTTCAAGCTAGCTTTAACGTACGCAAGATATACTTATCAAATTTGTCTACCAGTTTGAGTTCTTTCTTTCCAGTTCTGTTTGGAAAGTCACCCTGAAGTATTTTTTCAAGATTAAGCTTTTCAATCAAAAAAGGCCTCTTGTTACAGAGCAAGAAATTTCAAAGGTATTGCTTTCACCAAGTAAATTCATACAAATTCGAGAGAAAGGGCAGCAAAATTGAGCCAAACTGATGAGTCATTATAAACGCTTACAAACGTTGATTGGACATTGGGAGGAGATCAATTAAATGTTCCATTTATTCTTACCCATACATAAATCACGACAGTGTCTGAGTCGAAGTGTTTTAATATATAAATTAATTGAAAACCATTATTATCAACACAGTTTTTCAAAATGCTTTTGTCTTCTTTGTCCATTCCAACTCCAATTGCCATAGAGGATCGAAATATCTGCAATGTAATTGTAATTTCGCAATATTTAACGGGGCTCATTGAGATGATATTGAATACTTTGTGACGAGTTTTGAAGGAAATTATTGCATAGCAATGCTTCTTATTAACCTCCTTAGTCATTTATCACTTCCTATAGTTACTGTAAAATGGTAAAAATTGTAGTTTTTATAGACGTAAGAGCTTACAATGTGCGATGCTAGTTCATTCCACTGATAGACCAGTCTCTCTGAAAATTTAACACATATTTACAACTGAAGACTTGATCACCACAGTTGTTCGTTAAAGGAGTTGAGAGCTTATCACTCAAGTTGATATAAGCTTTACTCACTGGTTTTATTTGAAAAGGGTTGCAAATCATTAATACCTAATGGTAAATAGTGTCTGGTCATCAATTTCTAATAAATGATTTTCATCATTAATTACACTGTAATTGCTGTTTAGTTATGTGTTAGATGTTCAGAATCTCTTAGTTTGACCCTTAACCATCAAGCACCATTTGCTCCTGAACTGTCTTACAGAAACCAAGATCTCTCAGAACGGGGAGGGGGTTGTCACCCCTCACCTCTTATAGACCATACCCCTCCCTTACATCCTAACAAAAATAAGAACGATTCACTAAATTATGAAAACTTCGAAATTATGCCAAAAATAACACCATTTTGTATCTAGGACAAAACATTCTCAAAAGTGAGGGAGACACCCCTTCCTGAGAGCGAGGTGACAAGGTTCCAGGCCTTAGGATGCAAAATATCACAGGCACAGAGTGTACAGTTTACTCCGAATTATAGGTGGGATTGCGACGTCATTATCTGTGACGCCCCGAAATCACCAACTCCTGTATAGCCGCGGGACAACTGATATAATAAGCTCTAAGTTTTGCCAAAGATAGCACCTTTTTGCATCTTAGTCACCTTACGTAAACAAAACTTTTTGCAGAGGAGGAGGATATCCTACCACTTAGGCCCTTCCCCAAGGATACCAACACCAGGTACAAACTATCTTAGGTACACCACTGTATCCTTCTCAAACTGAAGACCCTGACGCAGACCCTGTCCTGACCGGACATGAAACAATGAAATGACATCATTACTGCTTCTCGTTTCCTGACAACATATTTTGCTACGTACAATTTAGTAAATGTACCAGTACTTTCCTGTCAAATTCAGTTTTTTAAAAATTTTGAAAAAGTAACTAGACCAATTGGGTTGTCAAGTTTCAATGTAGAAACCGCCGTTTGTATGAAGGCACCCGCGGAATTAAAAACAGTCCTAAAGAAGGAGGGGACTCCGCAACTTTTATACCCCTCTTCCAGATCTACAAATCAGACTCTGGTAAATTTAATAGACCAGTATTCGTTAGTCACGAATATCTGTCTGTATTTAAGTGGTTTTTATACAAATAATGAATGTTTAGGAGTGCGATTGTATGAATAATTTCACGAGTTGAAAGATTGAATGATATATTCAACGAAGCGAAGCCGACTTGAATTGAACGTTCAGTCTTTCAACGAATGAAATTGTTCATACTATCGCACGAGTGGAAAACAGTCATTATTTGTTTTATATAGCACCTTTAACTTCCTAATTCATAGACTTTGGTCAAAATTTGATTGTACGTACCCCCATGTCTGATGCCACCGCCATTGGTTAGTATATACTAACCCACGATCGTGAGTCAGTACCAATAACCCATGTTGCATGTGACGACCAATCTTCCAATCAGATGTAGAGGAATTAATGCGGTGTTATGTAAACAAAGTTAACATATGCTTACAGAGTAACACCTAGCACTATTATGCCCAACAAAGCAATTTAAAATTTTATGTATTGATTTTCTTTTTGGAGGCCAAGATCTCTTACAAATGGTTAATACTCAGACTCAACCCACAAGGCCTGGGAAGCATCATCTCCTGTGGTCTGGAATGAATTTTATTTGTCCACATTGAACTTTTCTTCAGGCACGCTCCTTGTCAACGATGGTGGGCTTCGCTTAGACAGTATCTCATATAAGTCCTTCTATCTCAACCCCAAATCTTGAAAATCTTCATAGGCCTATGTTAAAGTTGACCGTGCCGCGGACATGCATTTCGTCAGTAAACCATCTCAAAGTTTGTATATGGTGCGGGATATCCGTGAAAACTTAGACGGTATAATTGAGACACCGGTTACCGTCGACACGATGTTTTGCTGCACAGACAGGACAGGACCTATAAGAAAATTGCAATTCATTGTATACTGATTTTCCCTAATTTTATTGCATTAGTTATATCTACTTTGGTCACGTGTGCTTAGAGTTTTTCCTCTTAAGTAACATGCTTGGTGCATTCAGCCATACTCTAACGTAGTACACGATTAATTCCTGCAGTTATGAACCAAAATAGCATCTGGCATTACTGGTATTACTTTAAAAGGGCTGCTATTTCAAGCGTAGCTCTTCGTAAAGTAAAAGATGAGAACTGTTCGTTCTTTTAAGGCGGAAGTTCTTCTGAGGTTGCTAATCTATCAGCCAAAGCTCGAAGCTGTTTATGGCCTTGAATTGTTTCCGTAAATGACTAGTAAATATCTTGCTTACAATGCGTATGTCTTCAACTGATCTTTACGTCATTTCGACAATCGAAATAATCATCTACTCACTGCCTGCTTTAGGTGCTCTTTTATGGGTAATTAGTTTTAGAGGATGAAAATTTTGAACATGACATGCAATGTTGATGGGGGTGAGGTTAATTGTGCAGAAGGGCGCATACTTTACGCACAAACGTCATTTGAATCATTTAATCGGTCCAGTTCGGAAATAATCATGCAGGACTGATCGAATCAAGGTGAAAGTAGAAAGTCGACTGTAGAAGAACTTGAAGAATGAGAGAACGGTTTCCCGTAATAGATAATGGCGTTTGAATTTGTTCTTTTATTAATATGCACAGCATGGTGTATGCAGGGAGTTGCAATTACTCCCTTTGTACGTAAGGCTTGGAAATGTCGAGAGTCCTCCAGTTAGATCGTACACACAAATATCGCCTTCCCGTTTCCTAAGGTCAATTCCAAAACTGTAAAACCTTTTTCTATTATCCTTCTTAAAGTTTTTCAGCAACTCGTTTTCGTTTAGATGTGCAATTTGCTCAAGACAGTTTCCACATTGCCCCCCCCCCCCGATTAACAAGTACGACATCGCATCATCTCGCAAATATACACTGTGTTCTACCCATGAGGAACAGGGATGATGAACTTTTTACCCGCGAAAGGTCGTTTTGATAAAAAATAATTTTCGGGAGCCCTCATGCTTTGTCCCTCGATGAATGAAGTGTTCCTTGAAGCCTTGAAGTATCGAAAATGTTGTCACTCACTATGCTGCTCTCAATTAAGTCCACGAGGCGGTTCAGTTTAGCTTTATCTCCCCCTAACCAGTAAAGATTTTCCCAGCTAAGTTTACTTCCAGCCACCTCCCCAAATTAAAAACAAACCACCCCACTCTAGTGCTCCTCCTCGGAAAGCTGCACTATCGTATGAATTAAAATTGCTCAAGGTCATATCCGCACACCTCACTGTGTGTGATGTGTCTGCTTTATATTGGCTACTCTACTGATATGTTTCATTCATCAGCGGCAAATAAGAGTAAAACTGTTGTTTGAAGCTCTGTCAAATGCATTCGACAATTGTGAAGACAGAGGCATCATTGGTGTAACTCTTATGGGCTCGGACCGTACTGAGCCGGGCCTCGACCAAAAGAGGGCCCCCTACACTGATACACAGAAAAGGGTGCCTCTTTGGATAGGGAGGGCCCGTTTTTACTGAGAAAGGAAACTCATTTAAGACTGAACAAGACAGTATACATATTTTTCATGTGATACGGAGCACCGTAGGTTGCTTCTGACTCATACAACTTGAGACATGTATCCAAATTCCTCATTTAATGGTGCCCGTATAGTTACAAAGAATTTTTTATAGTTATGTTGAAGTATTGCTTTGTCATTTCTCTTGATGTATTTCATCATTCAAACATATTTGTCAACTGAAAACAATGTGTTAATTAATGGTCACTTCAAATGTTCTAAACCAAGACCCCTTGCATTGATCCTGCATTAATCCTTTGACCTTTGACCTCCTGACAGGGGCCCTTTGTACCCAGGAACCGGGCCCCAGGTTTATCGTTACCCCACTGAGAGATATCCGTATATTCCTAAATATGTTTGGGTGATGCAACAGTCCCTTTAGCTCCTTGCTTGGAGGCAACTTTAGGCAACTTAGGGCGCTGTCAAATGTAGATAGTAGATTAACCCAGATGAGATCGCAGTCCCATAACACTATGGTACTATTTATATGATATCAAGGCAAGCAACCGTGACTTCTCAGCCTCAGTATTTCTCCAAGGACAGTCGTTAATTCCTCTTACTACGACTGACAACATCATCCAGTCATTGATCACTTTTTTAAATGTTGCAGGCAGGGGCGTAAAGACGGGGGGGGGGTGTGACACCCCAGTGAAAATCAAAAGTCGGTCTCTGAGCGTCAAAAAGCCCTTGTAACAGTAGACTAGACATGAACAACATTTGAAGTGCAGAAAAGCAAAAAAAAAAGGTCTTTGAAAATTCGGATCGTACAACGTACAACTGTGTCAATGGGAGTCGGTCCCCAAGAACTGAAGTTGGTCCCAAAATAGTTCACACATCTCCCCCCCCCCGCGCATTCATTTATATGCGCCCCTGGTTACAGGCATTCTTACTTTGCACATATCGGACAGCTGTGGTCTACCAAGACCTGACAATTACAAGACCATAATCGGACAAACGGAACCTAAACTCCCTGGAACCAATTCCACACGCTAGCACCGCATGACCAATAGATTTGCCAAACAAGTGATTCAGTACGGGTCCGTGGTCACCATAGAATTCCGATACAAGGCTCACACATTCGATTATGTCCCAGTAAATGCTTTAACAGAAATAGTTTCAATTTTTTATTTTGAAAAGGTGATGAATGGGCGTAACCCATACCACAGAATAAACGCTCAGTGACACAACTAAAGAGCCTGCTATTTCCATATTTTTGAATAGGTTCTTAATTTAACAGTTCATCGCATCCTCTTCTCGAAAAGTTTTTTGTCGTCCTGTTCATTCTATGTTACCCAAGCAGAAAACAATTACATGGTACGGTCAATCTGCAAGGTGCACGTGTGGGCTGTTTTTTATTTTGTTTCGTTGTGGAATGGTAAACATAGGGGTATAGTAGGACAGTTTACAAGTGCGATAAAAGATATTGTCCTGAAATTTCTCTCAGCGACATAAAAACGAGACCCCCTACATTGAATTTTATAGTTCTGGGGACGTGTCTGCAGCCCTAGAACAGCGCCTCCAATCTGACCTATGAAGATAATAGAATGTATTTAGCTAAGTTCTAAGAATGTTAGGAAGAAGAGAGCCTAACTAAAAGTTAGAGTAGAAACCTGAGGAGGGGTAACATCCAGACCCCCACCTCTTATGACTATAAGTTGCGAAAACGGTCAGCAAATCGCATGCTATTATTATCTTGTATTATGGAACAATTACGTTTTCTAAACATTTCAATAACTAGACTAGCGACTAGTGGATGACGATTTCATGTAGCTTATCAAAGACGTGCTTAATAACTATAGGTTGGGCATGCTGTTAGCACTGGTGTCGAAATGTTTTTTCCCTTTAGGTTAGGGTTCTGCACTACTCAGGGAAACAATTCCACCTCCATGATGCTGTAAAAGCACCCCTGTGCTCATGTTCCACAAAACCAAAACATGTTTACGGCATGAAGGGAAATAGATATGTGCTTTAAGATTGAGCGTCCGACTCTATAAGGGCATATAGCAGTGTACACACACAAATAGCTTTTATCATTATTATTGAACCACTCAGTCTCAAAAATAAACTGTGCTGATATCTTTTCTTCCCCAAAATAATTACGCATTACAACAGTTGCGTATGCCTCATCATTTGAAAATTGGAAAGTTTGACAGCAGAACAATAATTATTTCAGAGCTATGAAGTAGTATATTTCTTTCTGTGAGACCTCTTTTTTTAAAACAAAGGTTACCACGCACCCTTATTCTAAATAGGCCTTTAATTATGTCAATAAGTCAGAGAAATATGCCAGAGAAATAAAATAGTCTATGTGCTACAAACGCAGCAATCCTCTTCATGAAGAGGTTAGCCTGCTGTGTACGTCATGCATTGACGTGCGTTAAACTGTTAAAGTTGATTGTAAAATCACTAACGGCATTTCGATAAATAACCATGTATCCGTAGGTGTTTTAATTCTTTCGAAAGTCGGGAAAGGAAGACAGGATTCGGCAATTCCCAAGAGATATCAGATCGATGAGAATGTCTGGCATGGTAAGATATTAATTCAGAAAATGAAGTTAAGGTTAAGGGAAATTAACTTTATGGAAATTGAATACCAAAGTCTGCATCTGAAATTAAGGCTCACATTGATTTCCCGAAATGGTATGTAGTGTAACAGTAAATATCATGCCAATGACACTGAAGGACCGAATTTCTCTTGTATATGAATAGGTAGGAAGTGTACATATACATGTATGTGTGAGAGGTGTGCGTGTATGTTTGTTTATGTGTGTGTATATGTATGTGAATGCGTATGCCCATTATCAAGCGTATGCACACACGTACGTATTGATATACGTATTTCTATGTGCGGCTAGCAAGCGCGAGGTCCCGCGTTCGAATTTGGAGTTGGAGTGCATTTCATCTAACCCATCTTAATAATATAATAATAATAATAATAATAATAATAATAATAATAATAATAATAATAATAATAATAATAATAATAATAATAATAA
>WURT03055843.1:0-14048 GCA_009936505.3 Holothuria glaberrima
ATGGCGGCCCCATGTGCACAAAAAACCCTCGAAGGAGGGTTTTTTGTGCACCCTCCTTCGAGGGTTTCTCCCGGACTAACGTATAAGCATTTGAGGTGTTATTTCTTAAACTCACCATTTGTCGATATTTTTCATCTGTTATCGGTTTTCCGTCCTGCAAATATAATAGCAACAAATTAAGGCCTTGAAAGCTGTTGCAATTAGCAATGCGTCATGAATGGAACTTATCTCAGATAAATACATTAAACATGACCTGGAAAAGTAAGTAACATGGCAAGAGGAAACGGTTGTTTTGCTTCGTTTCAATCGGTAACAGCAATATTACTTCATTCAACTCATGAATATTTATGAACTTATTGTAATATCTGATGAACTCATTGTGAAAACTAGTGGACAGAACACAGAGAATGAAATTTATTCTGTTGTCATCACGGGGTGGAAGAGGAGATTTTTAAGATGAGAATAATTTCAGATAAGAACACTTTTACGCTAGAAAGCTGGAGTGTTTTGTTTTTACGGCCAGGAAAGGGTTCTGGTCTAAAAGAATTAGTTTAAGTCATCGATAATGTATGTAGAGTGTTCAAATGTTTTCCTTTAACTGCAAGAAAGGAAGAAAAAAATAAGTTCTACACAATTACTAAGTAATTTAGTAATTTTTATTACAATATTTCGTCATTGAATAATAGCATAAGTTAATAGCAGTTTGTATTGGACTCTATGATTAACATCCCATACCATTCATCCCCTCCTTCATGCTAGCAGTGCGTATCATGTAACCAGGCCCATGTATGTACCCATTGCTGTTTCACTGCGGGGATTTCCAGGAGTGCTATCCAGATTTTGGAGACTCTTGTTAGTGTTCAGCTTTAGGAATATGATGAACTTTACTGACGCATGAATAGCCCTAGGGTTGAATTTGTTCCGAACGTTTTTGATTCCTTTTCGAAGGCGAAAAGAATCCGATACGAAATCACGCGATTAAATGTAGCCTTCCCAGTCTCGGAAAGGGGAGGCAAGGAAAACCGTCTTCCTGCTTTAACATTTTGTCCCGTACATCCCGGGGCCCAGTTTCGGAATCGCAGTGTTGGCGTATTCGGGAGAGGCCCGGCGCAGGGAGTGGCGGTCTTATGGGTATTTATTTTTCTTCTCCCTTTTCTATTCCTACTTCTTTTTTCCTTTTCTTCTCTCTTATTTCCCTCTTCCCCTCCTTCATTTCTCTTTACCCCTTCCCCTTCCTGATTTTCCCCTATCGATTTTTCCAGGGTATGTATGTATGTATGTGTGTATGTATGTATGTATGTATGTATGCATGCAGGCATGCATGTTGTATGTATATGTGTTTTCGAGGCTTGGTTTGTAAACAAGATATCCCAAGATAGCAATAATTGATACCTCTCATACTAGGAATATAGAATTATGATAGAAAAAGAAAAATCCTTATTAGTTTTGGTGACGGTAAAAGGTCACGTGAGTTCAACAGAGGTCAAAACCAAAAACTTTGTAAGCACGATGTCCCTAGATAGGAAGCATGGATGTTTTTCATACTTGACAGGGGTGAGGATGCGTTATAATCAGAAGATGAGCCCGTATGATTTTGGTAGAGGTCAAAGGTTATCTGAGGTCACCGGAGGTGAAAATACGAAATTCTTAAAAACTGCTTGGTGTATACCTTAATCATATTAAGAGGAAGGGCCCTATTGAAGTCAGAGGTAATTTGACGTCATCATAGGTCAAAAACCGAGAACCTTGAAATATACGAAAATTCAAGTCAGGGATGAAATGCTTTTCATACTTAGTACATAGATGTGTTACTCTAAGAGAGAAAAAACTTTATGGGTTTGTTGGAGGTTGAAAATCATCTGAGGTCATCAGAGGGGAAATTACAAAACTTCGTAAACTAAATAGACAGTGGGCGACACCTCCAAATTGTGTCCGGCGTCTCTTGACCAACAAAAGCTTAGAGCTGAGTTTTTCTTCCATTCAAAGAAAAGGTTAAAAGAACAACATTTATTTTTTCATAACCATAGCTGTTTCAGTAATAATTCGAATTTGAATTATCTGATTGTGAACACGTGTAAAGGACGCTGTGACCATAGCATGATTAGAAATACCATAAGATTAAAGAGTTCATTGATTGCGTAGAGGATTAGTGCACGGTTTTCACACAGACTGCCCGCGTTCGAATCCTTTCGAAGACACGTGCATTTTTCATTTTTTTTTTTTTTTGTTATTCAATTTTTAGATGTTCAAAAGACATGTGAGGTCAGCAGAGGTCTCATTGTGAAAACATTAAAAATGATATTGTCAAAAAGTATAAATTTGAAGGATGAACCTCAGTGCAACAAAACACTCCCTTTCGGCAAGTAATCACTAAGCCCTTTGGCGTTGTGGTTTCCTATCTTCCCCCGCACCAAAGAAAATATGCATGAACGAGCATTACTTTGGCAACAACTTAATAAACCAATCAATTCGGAAACTGTGAAATTTTGAACGGTACAATATAACAATTCATGCTTTTATTAACAACCAGTGCTCTACAAGTAATCGTGGAAAATTGTATTAAAATTGGAAATTTGTAACTGTTAGCTTCAGTTTAAAACTATTGTCTCAGCCCTGTGACCTTCTATATTAACACAAGTACAAAAAATCTCATTCCCACCCAACTTTATAGCAGATTTTTTTTTTTCTTTCTGTGGCATAAATACTGTGATTCTCTGAAAAATGCGAAAGAGTGGCTTCTATCCACCGTTGTGCCATCAGTATAAATAACCCGTAAAAGTGACATAATTTTTCTATACAAGATCGGTAATAAAATGTTATTAAGTATGGCACAGGCCTGCTACGTTGTGAATTTACTGGTACGTATCTGTGCGTTGACAATTTACACAACATATTGTACTGTGGGGGCTATGGTTATTGCAACCGCCATATTGCCCATCAATGTACATAAAATGGCCTGTTTTAACTAAGGCAATGTATGAATTAGTTTCAATCTGTGCCACGATACTTGCAAGTAGGCATATCCAATTTTTTGAACCGGCGGACCGTCATCAACGTATAAAGATACATACATTCTTTTTGACATGTACGGGGTCATTCCAATTTCATGAAGGCGTAAAAACGTATGTCATTTTAAAGGAAGAAAATTTCTGTGGTTTCATACCTACAATCAATATAGAGAGGGTTAGTCCCTGCTGGACCGTGCATTAAGTAGAGATTAGTGCACCATCGGGGGTTAATGCTAGCGATGCACGAGGGTGAAGCCGGTGTGCATCAAGCGATAGTATTACCCCCGGCGTTCATTATCCTCTCTTTTATGCACAGGTTCAGCGTTGATCAACCCTGTTCTTTCATATGCAACAAGATGTCGATGAAAAAGGCGAAAAAGAAAGGAAATTTGTGTTTGTAAATAGCAACATTTTTTTTTGAAAGCAAAACCCCAAGAAATGATAACACGATCAAGGACCATTGAAACAATCTTCGTGCGCAATTAACAGAGTACCATGAAACAAGATTAGGTCAATAACAATATTCATAAATTATAAAATATAACAACGATTTAACTAAATTTGAGTTGGTGACTAGACTAGAAGTAAATGATCCATGACAACCCCTAACCAACGAAATGTCACATTTGTATCATGCACATTTGTACTGCCCACAGAACTGGTATGCAAGGTTTACTTGGCCTAGCCTTGATCTTAACACGCTACGTTGTGTACTAGTGCATGCATGTTGTGTACATATACATGCATGCATATACGGTCGACCGATCCACCTAGTCTATACGTAAGCAGGGCGGTTTTTTTTTTGGAAATGTGTTCGTCATTTGTTCATGTCTTAATGGACCTGTAAAGGTATTCTGAAGCTTAAAAGTCACTTCAAATGTTGAATTAGCTTGAAATTAACTACTAATTTTAATTGTATTCACTCGACGGTGATTTAACTCTAAATTTACCGTGCCTTTGTCCTAGGATAAAGCACGGTCACCTTACCGTAATGGAATAATATGAGTTGAGGATTTTTACTAAGTATGAATGGGTAGGGATGAACACCTTTTGCTCCAAGGTATGTAGCCATTTGAAATCCTTATGACATGCAATACCATATTGACATTACTGCATCACAACAAAAGTACGTGGAGCATTTTTAGTCAGATCATCTGGTTCTTTTGTATCATATTTCTTTACTTTTTCTACACATTAATAGGTTATACAGGCCATTTTGAGTTTATGCAGAGAAGGCTGTTTTTTCTCGTTAGATTTTGTATGATTTGTGGTACAATGTTCAGTAACTTCAGTTGTGCCATTTTGATTATTCGAAGCAATAAAACCTGTTACAATTTGCTTCAGATTCCTACTTATTTGGGCTCATTCGTTCTGAAATGTATGAGGTAATATGTAAATCAAATCAGTGCAGGCTCCCTCCGGCTGTATTGCCGTTATTTGCGTCAAAAGCTTACGTAGTCTGTTTTCACTTGCATACCAGGTTTTGTGTGTCATTTCATTCAAACAAACGAGTGGTTTTTCTCTTCACCTATTTGACTCTTAAAGGGGCTTATTGAGCTGGTTCACAAAATTCATGATTTTTTACACCTGTTGAGATTTACTCACATCTTGATGGTAAATGGTCAAACTAAGAAATTATGCAGATATGACACAAAACTGAAATGTCAATGATAGGATGATTAATGATTAAAACTATTTATTACAAATTCATGACCAGACACTTTTTACCACTAGGTAGTAATCATATGCAACCTGTCAACAAAAAGTACAATTTCTCACATTTTTGGTTATTACAGGAAGTGATACATGAGTGATAAGGCTAATTGTAGAAACATAGCGATTCAATGGTTCCTTCAAACTCGTCACAAAATAATCGATATCAACTCAATGAGCCCCTTTAAGTTGGTGAGATTTTTTTTGTAGGGTCCTCTTTCGCTTTTTTTTTGTTTTTGTTTCTTGACGTAGCCAGAGGAATCTATGCGATGTTGAAACCTCATGTGTGTATGCGTGTGCGTTTCCGTGTATGTCTATGTGTGTATGTGAAACTTTGCTAGTAAACAGTATCTCAAGAAGGGTAACTTCAAAGGATCTCATACTTGGCATGTAGTTAATCTAAGCGATGGTGATACAGTGTGGGTGCGTATGTGCAAGTGGGTATGTGAGACTTTGCTTGTAAACACTCCATCTCAAGAAGGGTAGCATCAATGTACCTCATACTTGAGATGTAAATACCCCATATTTAGAAGATGATCCCCTTTGCTTTTGGTGGAGGTCAAAGGTCATTTGGCATCACCAGAGGTCAAATGGTAAATACCTTGAAAATTGGTCATAATACTCTCAAAATGTGTAACTTCAAGGAATCTCATACTTGGCATTTGCAAGGCCCATATAAGAAAAACTATCCCTTTTGTTTTGGTAGAGGTTAAAAATCGTTTGGAGTCACTGGAGGTCAAAAGGATAAAGCTTTGTAAACACTATATCTCAAGCAGGGGAACTTAGATGAATCTAATACTTAGCGTGTGGATAGGTCAATAGCTTGAAACCTTGTAAACAATATATCCCATGCAGGGAAATTTCATGGTGTATCTTACTTGACATGTAGATGTTCTACATTGAGTAGATGATCTGTGTTGCTTAATGTGGATTGCAGAGGTCATTTAAGGTCACCAGAAGTCACAGAGGTCGAAAGATTGAAATTTATAAACATGATATTTTAAGCAAGGTGACATTGATGAATCTCATACTGAACACGTGGAAGGCCCATATTGAGTAAATAATCTTCGTCATTTTTGTGGAGGTCAAAGGTCATTGGGGTAATCGGAGGTCAAAAGATTAAAACCTTGTAAACAATATATCTCATACCTGAGATGTAGGTGGTCCAAATTGAGTAGATAATCCCTATTGTTTTTGTGGAGTTCAAAGGTCATTTGAGATCACCAGAGGTTAAAAGATTTAGATTTTGTTTTAATGATACTTCAAGCAACGTATCTTTGATGAATCTCATACTTTGCATGTGATGTGAATGTTTCAAACTGAGTAAATGATGCTCATCTTTTTGGTGGAGATCGAAGGCCGTTTGTGGTCTTCCGAGATTAAAAGTTTAAAACCTTGTAAATACTGTATCTCATACAGGAAAACTTCAAGGGATCTCATACATTTGCATTTGCATCATAAGAAAGGTGATCCTATTGTTTTGGTAGAGGTCAAAGCTCATTTGGGGTCACCAGAGGTCAGAAGTTTAAAACTTTGTAAACACTCTATCTCAATCAGGGAGCTTGAATGGATCTCATACTTAGCGCGTTGATGGCCCATATGGAGTCAATTATCCTTCATGTTTTTGGTCAAGGACAAATGTGATTTTAGGTCACCAGAGGTCAAACTTTAAAACCTTGCAAACAATATCATGTAGGGAATATCAAAGGATCTCATATTTGACAAGTGGGTGTCCCACATTGAGTAGATGAATCTTCGTTTTTTTGTAAAGGCCAGAGGTCATTTAAGGTCTCCAGAGGGCAAAAAAATCTTGTTAACATGATATTTCAAGCATGGTAACTTTGATGAATATCATACTAAACATATGAATGGCCCATATTGAGTACTGTAAATGATGTCCATCATTTTGGTGGAGGTCCCACATTGAGTTAATGATCCCTGTCTGTTTTTGTAGAAGTCAAAGGTCATTTGAGGTCACAAAAGGTCAAATCGTGCTTAGAAATAGGGTGGTCCATATTAAGTAAACGATCCTCATCGTTTTTGGTGTATGTCAAAGGTCATTTGGGGTCCCCAGTTGTCAAAAGGTAAAAACCTTGTAAATATGATATCTCAAGCAGGTTAACTTTGATGACTAGTATACTTGGCAAGTGAATGACCCGAATTGAGTAATTGACTAGGTAATAAATAAGCTTTGTAAACACTATTAACTATATCTTGAGCACAGAAACGTTGACGAGTCACATACTAGACATGCGGATGGTCCATTTTAAGTGGAGGTCAAAAGTCTTTTGAGTTCATTGGAGGTCAAAATCTTTTATTAGAAAGGCATCACTAAGCCTTTTGGCTTTCTTTTTTTTTTTTTTTGATGTTATGTGATCTAGAGAGTAAACCGATGATGTTGATTGTGTAAGTACAGACACATGCTACTATCACGTCTTAGATAAATGTAAAATGTTCTATATAATAAAAGCTTAAATGTATATCGAATTACGAATACCATAAGTGTGAATAGGAACTTTGACTCTATTGTTGGTAACTGTTGAATCATAATACATAATTCTGGTGTTATCACGTTTTGATTCCTTGCCGAAAGCAAAAGAAATTTATTGCTATCACTATGGCGAGTACATGTGTGTATGGGTATTTGTGATGCTTGGCTTGTAAACACAATATCTCTAGATAGCAATGACAGATACTTCTCATACATGGCATATGGACTCCTCATATTTAAAGAAAGATCCGTTTTGTTTTTGGTAGAGGTCAAAGGTCATGTGAAGTCACCAGAGGTCATAAACCGAAAAAGTTGTAAACACGATATTTCAGGGAAGGAAGCATGCATACTTTTCATATTAAGCATGCGAATGCATTATAGTCAGAAAAAGGACCTTGTTGTTTGTAATAGAGGTCAAAGGCTATGTGATGTCACTGGAGATGAAAATACGGAATTGGCAAGAATCGCTTATAAACACGATAGCTCGAGATGGTATGTAGATTTATCATAACCTTAAAAAAATCAAGATACTTAGAGACAGGGATAAAGGTAACTTTTCACGTTTGGTTTACGGATTTGTCATTGTAAGAGAAGGAATTTGAGTTTTGTTGGAGGTCAAAGATCATCTGAGGTCGACATAGGTGCAACTATAAAAATCTCTTAAACTTAATAGACAATGGGCGGTACTTCCGAAATGTGTCGTTTCGTGACCACCGAAATTTAGTGCTGAATTTTTGTCTCGTTCCAAAGAAAAAATAATGAGATCAACATATATTTTTTCAAAAGCATAACTTTTTCAGTGTCTATTTTAATTACCTAATTATGAACACGTATAAAGGATGCTGTGACTAAAACACAGTTAAAAATACCATGAATGTAACGAATTTGTCGATGGTGTAGTGGACAGTGCCGTTTTTTATGAGACTTTACTACAGATAATTTAAGTGAGGACTCATCAACCGTTTTGCAAACTTTGTACACAAGTTGGTTTTAAGCAGTCATAACAAAGCCTACCCGTGCAAGAAACAGTTCAGCTATGTATTGACTAATGTTTCATTTATTGATGATACAAGTCGTGAGTAAAGCGCAAGCGTCTTAGTGATGTCTTTCCAATATTTTCAATACTTCTTTTTGAAGTAAGATGCCAGTGAGATGTGTGCATTCAAAGCTTTTCAGAAAATGACTTGTTCACGTTTGTTTTATGCATTTTTGCCATAAACTAGCAACATGTTCTAAGTAAAAAGTATACGGCCTTGGATACTTTTTATATGTTTCAGAAATATTCATGTTTTCTTATGATAAGTATTAAAAGTAAAAGTAAAGGGGAATAGACTTTTCTATGGATCACTTTATGGATTATGTCTTCAGTTTCATATTTCATTAGTAATTAATTTTCACTAAATTTAGAAATAAAATACTGGATAATCTCATTTTTATTACACAAAAAAACTATTACTTTTAAATTTTTAGAGGAAGAGGAACGACATGGAATGAACTTGGAAATTTGTAAAAGAGCGTTTAAACAATCACAATAAATCAAATCTTCTCTATACTTTTTAATCCAAACAGGATATCGTCAATAGCTTTCATGATTATTTCGTAACCTTGGCTTCTTCCTTAGATGCAAAATGTCACTTTGTCACACGTCTTAGTAATAACCATGATGATACAAATCCTACGTTTTTGCCAAACCAGAGATTAAGGTGGAAACGACTGCTACAGTACTGATTCTCAAGATCCACGAAAAGCAGATTTTGTGGATAATATAAAATACCCATAGTTAAAACATTTCTGTTTAACACTTTTAAGGGTCTCTTGTCAAATTTCAACCTTTCTCTCAGAACTGGGAGTTTCTAGGTAGACTTAACCTAGAGAAAGTTATCCTCCTTCCTGAAAAGACATCACCAAACTCTATTTGTCGTTATCGTTCTGTACTTTTCCTGCCTTGCTTTTCAAAAATCTTTGAACGTCCTGTTATCCGTTTTTCGAAAGATCATGAAAGATTTTCACAAAACGAGAAACGTCATGATGTCTTAAATGTTTTGTTATAAGCTCTCTACTTGAAAACTTGTAGTTTCTTTGCTGTAACTGGGGGAAAAGCAACAACGTATTCTTTGCATTACGCATTGTTGCTTTGTTGCCATACAGACAGCCAAATGTGTGGCTTCTGTCTGGATCGCCTGACGTCTTCTCCCTTCCTTTAATTTCTATGTCCTTAAACAAATTGTCTGTTAGTGTTAGGAAAACGTACTACATAGTGTGTTTACTTAAAGTGCTGTTAGTACTGATGTAAGTGTTTATATGAATGATATACCTTTAAAGAGAATTAATCGAGCCCGTATAGCCAGAAGGAAGGAAGTGGAGGAGCCCCTTTCCCCGGAAAAGTTTCGCCCTTGGAAAGGTAAAACTTACCATTGCTTTAAGACAATTCCGTATATCTCGCCCTTAAAAGTTACCTCGCCCCTTCAGTACGTTGCTTAGTTACGGGCCTGGGGTTAATAGTACTGAATTTCGGGGAGTGGTGGGATTACCATTAATGGTGATATCCCCTCGGGGCTCATGTTTGCCATGTTTTAAAACATATTTTTTAAAGAGATCAATATTACGTCAAAATTAAAGCATGTGCTACACTCATAACCTTAGCCTAAACTAACCCCATCTTCGTACTGCTAATCGAAATTTTCTGGTAGACTAGGGGTACAGCCAAGACAAGTCTATATAATTGTATATCCTGTGGTTTACCACGTAGCAGCACCAATGAAATGTTACCTCCTATAAATTCACTTGTTAGAAGATTCTCTTGAGCTTAAATGTAGTTACCTTCACCTACCGTCTGAATAACCTGCTTCCTCTCTCTCTTTTCTCTTTCTGTACGTATAATTTCTCTATTCAAAATCACAACACAGACAAGCAGACAAACTATGTAATACATTATTTCGTAAATTTCGCACCCAGTTTAGTCTCAGGTGTAGATCTGTTTCGCGTTGAAATTCGTTACCAAATGGTCTTTATGAGAAACATTCTGTTAATACTTTCAGAAAGTACCTTCAAATTTATAACATTCGTCAGTATTGAAGTAGAAAAATTCTTATGTTTAAGCATGGAGCTACTACCTGGACCAAGTATTAGCCCCATGGTTTAAACTACAACCCAACAACTGGAGGTTGTCACGAACATTAACCATACGGAGGGACTAGAAAAGGGTTGGAAAGGTTGGGAAGTTACTGAATGTTTTTTTTTTCTTTTTGTCTTAGTAACCTTTCTTTTGTACGGATGATCTTTTTTGTTAAGCCCATATGGTTCATTTCCATCCACATATTGTTTTGTTTGATTTTTCTGCTTAAAATGTTGACAATGTGTAAATACATTTGAATGAATTTTAGAATGAACGAAGGAATGAAAGTCACGGATGACGGCTCATGAAGGAGTACACAATTTACACACCCTGCGGACATCATACATCAGAAACACAACATATAGTGAACTCACATCGTTGTTTTCCCACTGACCGGAGTTGAAATTCAGACGATACACTTCGCCATTTCCAGGAGTTACAACCCAGAAAACTAAAACTAAACGGAATGAAGGACAAAAAATATCAAGAATGTAATATCACACCTAAAACAAATTAATTGAAAACAAGATTGTCGTGCACTAAACAGTTACAACCGATAAATGTAAATATATTTTTACTTTAATGAAAAGGAGAAAAGAAATGTTTCAGTACAGCGAGCCGTATGTCACAATAATATTAATGAATGTAAGGAAAGGTTATGGGTTAAATTAAAGGTTTGTTTTGTAATTGCACTTATACTGTTATACTAACAGAAAATTCACCATGTCACACGCACATACGTGTACGCAGGTAACATGTCCTTCACAAAATCTATATTTTAACTTAACAGATAAAGTCAGTTCTTAATTTTTCTGAAACAGAATGTGTCAGATTTTGCTGTATTTAAATCAGTTACTTTATCCAGAATTCAAAAATTGAAGTATGCTTAACCCTTGTCAGCTTATGTAAAAAATGTACCCTCACAAAGTAACATTCAACCTTCTCTTGCTATAATGTGTAACTTAACTGACTATCGTCAGTATACACAACATAATTGAATGTATTTACTTTCCTCGACTCTCGATGTAAGGACAGACAGTGACCCAGTTACTGTGATATATCGTGGAAGCAGAAAATGGTAAAACCTAGATAAAAAGGAGAGATGGTGATGACTAATAATCTAGAAATATTTTGAGTCTCACTCATTCAAAATGGCTGCCAGAAACACAATGACGGCAAAAATTATAAATATTTGTATAACTAATAATAAAGAAAATTATCTTTAAGTTTATTTCTGGCACACCTACTCTTGAAATTTGTTTATATTTTATTGAACAAAAAATCCAAATTAAGTTTTGGAAGTATATTTGGCGAGATGCAGGTCAACCAATATCGCGGAAAACAAAATGGCCACGAAAATGAATGAAATACTTTCAAACATATGTTAAAAAATATTGCAAAATGCCACAATCCCCATTCATTATGATGTAATTTAATGTTATACAATCAAAGCTGGAATTTACAAACCTTAGCACAAGAGTACATATCAGCCAATATAGCCGGAAAGCATAAACGAATCTAAAACAACACGGTAAAAATTCCCCACAAACATACGAAAGTAATTGAAGATATTAAAAAACTACAAAACACAATCATATAAGATATTTTTCAACCATAAGCCTTCACTCCGTTTTAGAAAATACTTTACCCTACAGAAAAAGGGAAGGGCTTTGTTTGGTCTTTTGCTTACCCTTGACGTCAGGGAGCACAACTCGAGGAAACACTTCCAAATCGCAGTTTACATTAATCCTCACATACGCGGGTCACGTTTGGCTTTAGAAGACTAAGCATGCACGCGTTAAGTCACTTTCGTGATAATAGCTGGCTAACAATCCAGTGATTGTATCAAATAAATGTTTTTATTCGCTTTTTGGGTAAGCTACATGAAAACACAAGATAAATGTAATGGATTAACTTTCAACTAAAGTTTTCGTCAATGTAGCCTACTAAGGAGACATTTTTAGCAAAACAAATTTCTTAGTGATCTACTCGTCAACTTATTATGGCTCCCCTACGAGACAGTGTGATATTTTATCATTTATCTTTATTATAAACTAGGATTTCTCCATTCAAGAAGCTTCATACGAGTCTGAAAATAAATTGAAACATGATTCCTCAAATACTATGAATTTACATGAACAGCGGTCAAATTACCCACTAACCCTAAGTTGAATCTTGAAATTATCTAATACATTTACTTGACAATTACGGAGAAATGTTGCATAGGCTAGTTGATACAACTTTATAAATAATGCATGCCATTTGTGAGATTAAAGGAATAATATCGTCCAAATTTGGAAATAATTTTTATTTCCACTATCTCGTGTAACATGTTTTTTTTAAGTTTGAGGTCTACGCTTTGAAATCTTTCTAAGCCATCCTCGGGCCCCACAAAGAGCCGCTAATGGAAAGCCATGCCTGACGCAACCGTAAAACTCCCAAATGTGATCACTATGAAGATCATAGACACGATATTGTTCAATTTGTTTCTCTCCACCTTGCCTTAAATGCTGTATGGCAAAGCACTCTTTTTGCTAAAACTATTGCAGCCACTTTAAAAGTTTGACAGATTGTTTGTACCGTATTTTGTAACCTTGGTAAGGCACAATAGCAAGGCTTCCTTCTATCAAGTAGTGCCTTCTGAAACATGCATATAAGTAGAGGCAATAGTCAAATATTCTTTGAAGGGATCAACGGTAGTTTCCTCAATAAATGACTGGCGAAATTGAATGCAGTCTTGACGTACTTAAGCTACATCCCTCCTACAGTAAGCTGTCATTTCCTCTTTGAAAGAAAATAAGTTGTTAGTCTGGCTGTTGTACCAATCAAAAATTTTTTCCATTCGGCTGTCATCTGATCGGGGTGTAAAAACGATGCTAAAGGCCATGGTCTGTAGTAAATATTTTGCGTTTCGTATATAAATAAAGGAAAGAGTCCTTTCTTCCATTTTAGACCAGCCCAGTTTTAAATGGGACAATTTTAAAAGACTTTCGGACGACAATTTTTCTTCCAATTTGGTAGAATAAATCGCTACGTTTGAAAGATTTTTCAAGGTTAGGAAGAAAGAAATGTTTCAAAGCCAATCGGGATATTGTTTTATCTTAAAATGGGGATCTACTACTTCAATTATTTTCGCCTACAACTGAGGGACGAATTTAGTTTTTTCTTTTGAAACAGGAAGAATTCTTCAAGGTAATTATGGTTCCTGTTCAACCATGGAATAGTCCAGGCAATAATACTGGAATTTAAAGATGCCGCATTTATCTCAGCGTTTCACACGATCGCAATTTGACTTGGAACGAGCATTCATTTTGGCTGTGGTAGGCTTAACTTGTCTCTTTCATAACATCCTTGACTCTGAAAATATCGCTCAAACCCTTGGCAAAAATTCACTCTTCAAACTGACAACAATCTTTATTGTTATTGAAACACCCTGTACACACGTTGTCACAGCTATGCCCATCATAACGTTCCAGGCAAATGTCGCACGTGTAACTCCTATCATTAGATTCCCGACAAAGGCGTGACAACATCAATGTGAGCTTGATAATATAGTAACCAGTGATGATCAAAATTTGATACTCCGACAGAAACTGCTAAACCACATGGTCCCTTGGAAACGCCTGCATTGACTTGGAGGTCCTTGTTACAACCGATAATGTAAAAATTAACCGATAATGTAAAAACGACCGATAATGTAAAAAATCTTTGAACCGATAAT
>WURT03055854.1:0-14047 GCA_009936505.3 Holothuria glaberrima
TACTTTTTTGGGCATGTGCCACCCCTTTCCTCCTCCCTCTCTGTAGGTATGCCACTGGTTAAGCCAACACCAAATGACCATACATCATTTATAATTGCTAATCTGCCTTGATATATAGGAAAGTTGTCTGATGATCTGTGAACATCACCAGCAGATTAAGGGCAGGGGCACATGCCCCGGGACCCCACATTTTTGGGCCCCCACATTTGGTAAGAATATATACCTTGGGTGTTCCAGTACTGTGTTGAGTGTTCCTAAGAAGTACTTTGGGGCCCTCCACATAATTGAGTGCCCCAGGCCCCCACATGCTTAGTCCGGCCCTGCTGAACATGCATGCAGTACAGGCCCTATTGTTAGTAGTAGGTTAGTGTTACTGAATGATGAAGCTTGTGGTATTGGCATAGGCCTTGCCTAAACACATTAATTACTGCAGCTGCCATGTATATTACACTAGGCCCCCTAGAAGAGTGTACTTCATATAGACGGTGGCATTACATTGCATTGCCAGACAAGAGCTAGGAAAGCTGGAACATATAACAACAGGTTGGCATAGGTCCTTTGCATTTGGCCTAGGCCTACGCAGATAGTATACTCGGCAGTCTAATAATAATAGCCTACTAATAGAGACCGGCCAACAGCCAGCACCTGTGTCCTTTGCCCTCAATCAGGGCCAATACTACGCTCTCTTTGACTATGCTCCGAATATTACACGGTGCAAAGTGCCAAGGCAATGGAGGGTAGAGTGCAGGGCTTGATTGAGGACTGCTGTGTCCTATGAATTTTCAAATACACTGCATTTTTTGGAATACTTAGGAATAATAAACCAAGGACGCTTAACTGAATACCAACCATTCATATACAGCAATTTCCAATCTCGTAGCGATGTCATCCTCTAAGGCGTCGTGTGGACGTTCCACTGCCTCGGCAACCGGCTCGTATTGATACGGTTGTAGGCCTAGGCCTAAGCCTTGATCAAGTTCCGGTGGTTGTTGCTCGTCATCAGAATAATGTTCATCAAATGGCGATGAACTGTATGACAAGCGCAATCCAAGCTCATCAGAACTATCCGACGAGCTACCTTTGTTACTTGCCATAATTTTGCGGGATAAAATGACCTAAAACTGAGGTAGCTTTCAGCCGAAAGTGTGTACTGCGGTACAACGGTCGCGGTACGGAAGTAAGCTATCTAGCTAGCTAGGCCTAGCTAGCTGTATGTGGATATGATACTGTGATACGTACGCTAGGCACGCGGATCGGCGGCTCACTCAGATGACGTCATAGCTCAAACTTCTCTTTCCGGGCACTTTTTAACTTCCGGCCCAAAGGTCGCAAGGTTATGTATAATTCATCATGTTCTTACGGAGCCGTTACTGAATTGATCCTTATAAAATGGGTATTTTTATCGTTTAAATTGTCCAAATAACTTGTTCATTAGCAAATAAAGTGACTTTGACATGCCCTCTTTAAACGATTCCTCGTGCACAATTGATGTATTGGCACAGAAAATGGTCAATTGCTACCCCCCAACAGTATGTGTTGGGGAATGGAATGAAGTTTCTTCAAATTCTATATTCAAGTACATTTTACACACTTATACACACCTATATATTACCAAAGTTGAGCTACCAGAACTGTTTTAAATAAATTTAGTCATGTAAATTTCTTTCATTATGCAACTCAATTTTTTTCTACTGAGAGGTTTAAGCATTTGCTTGGCAATCAACGTGCCCAGATTCAAGTAACAATTCGGCCTATTCAGTATTTTTTCATGGAGCGAGAAATTTTTGCCATTATACCTGAATCTCATCTATATTTACCTAATTTTGTGCCAATTCCCTGGCCACATTCTTTAGTTTTACAAGAACTATCATTGCAAACTGCTTCTTTTTTCGGTGCATCGGTGCAGCACATGTCATCCAGGATGTTCATGTTTTGGAAACCCTTGTGTATGGCATGGTGGGTGAGGGCAAGTGAAATTTAACAAACATTGCCTTGTAAATATGATATTTTAGTGTTAAATTATGCTGTGATATTTTGGTTCACTCATTGGCCATGGTCTACAGATGTGTGATGTTGTTTGTGGCATTGATTTCGTGCATATTTATAAGTTATGATCAATGTATGTGATATAAATATTACCTGTTTGTAGAAGGGTGTTATTATTCAAAAGCTTATACTGTTGACAACTTGGATTTCATTACACACAGTGTGGGAGTGTGGCATGTAAAAATATTCATTCACAACATCTCATAAATATTGCCAAAGAAGTGTGTAATATATTGGTTATGAGTGATCCCAGTTTCCAGTCAGTTACTCTTATCTAAAGCACCTATCTTTTCATACTTCCTTACTATGGTGTTACATTATGTGCAGTTATACCACCACCAATATGCTGTATTTCAGTGAAAGACTATTATTTTCTGATGCTCTGGAAGTGTTGGACACAGGGCAGAGTTATAGTGAGTATATACTCATACTCACAGTTTGCAGAGTTGCCTGTACTCGTACTCACGAGAATAAATTTGTACCCGTGCTTGCAATCAGATTTTGAAAGATACTCATTCTAAATTTGGTACTCACAACCAGAGATACTCCACTTGTTCTCATACTCATGGCAATATACTCACACCACAAGTCTGGCATAGGGTTTATAAATAAAGGGTATATTTACAAACAGAGGTGGCACCAGGATCTCAGAAGTGGGGGGGGGGGAGCAAACGGAGGGCAGAAGAAAGAAAAAAATTTGGGGCCGAGTGCGAAAACGGGCGCGAAGAGCTAAATTTAGTGGGTGGGGTCCAGGAGCCCTCCTTAGGGCTGGTGGGGTCTAAGAGCAAAGCCCAGTGGGTGTCAAGGGGGAGAAGCCCCCAGAAGCTCTGAGGTTTTAGCAAAATCTCTGGCTGGAAAATTTAGTCTCAGAATAGATATGTTGGTTCACAATGCATCATAGATTGCAAAGAATCCAAATAATTTTATTGTATTAGGCTATTTTCACCTGGCTACTATACTATTAAGTGGGTGGGAAGGGCTGCTGGTGGGGGTCCAGTGGGAAAGCTCCCAGAAGCTCTGAGGTTTAAGCATATCTCTGAGTGAAAAATTAAGACTGAGGATAGTATTTTGGTTCATAATGCATCATCTAATGCAAAGGTTCCAAGTAATTTTAATGTATTAGGCCATTCATCCCGTCAGGCTACTATACTTCAGGAGCTGAGTAGGGGGTATCTGGGGGGGGGGATATATATTTATATATAAGTATATATATATATGTGTGTGTTGTATGTGTGTGTGCTGGCTTAAAGTTTTTTTGTTTGTTTGTTGTTTGGAGTATAGAATGTTTGTGCTGAATATAAGTTACCTTGCTTCGCTGTGTCCTGATTATTATGATGGATAATAGTGTGTTTACTTTTCAGCCAGCAAAATTTTGCTGGTTTTTTTTTTGCAAAACAGGGTTTAAATAATGTGATGATTGGATTGTAATCCTCTTGAGCATCAACCTGAATATCAGCATAGCAAGTATTTTGAAAATTGGCACTTAAATGAAGCTAATCAATAGTTTGCATTGCTTTTAAACACTGTTTGCATCATGCAACATGTTTCAGCTGTGTTCCTGATAGGTGTCCTATTATCCGCTGTGAAGCAGTTGAAGCTGCCACCTTAATAGACACAAAAATTACCTTACATTGTATTTATTTTTGGGGTGTTAAGGTGAGGGAGGGAGAGCGGGGGTGGGGTTGCAAACAATTTAAATTGGATTTTCCTTTACCCTTACTACAGCAAAAGTGCATCAGCTATGGTAAAGATTTTAACTGATGCTGCATTTAATGAGTGCAAAATGTTAATCTGTGAGTTCTTAATAACGTTAAAGACAGCAGCAATATTTTCCTGTTTCTCTTTTATTTTCTACATTGTGCTAGTCAGTGTACATGCAATAATCGGAGTGAAACCACCGGATTTAGCTCGTTTTATGAGTGAGTAAAAATAATATCACTCCTTAGGAGTAAAAGTACAGTCGAAAAAGGAGTGAACATTTACTTTTCCTAAAGTGTGAAAATTTTCACTCTTAAATCTGGAGTGGTTTCCACACTCTCGTTGAAGCCGTCCCTAATCCCCATCCAGCTAAGAGTGAAATTCGAGTGGTTTCCACCCTAAGTATTCACTGGCTTGTCAAACCGCAGCCCTTGCCGCTGTGGCGTTGCCAGACTTTTCAAAGTGGCGGCACGGAGTGGTAGGGTTGGCGAGCTTTCCGCCGGACGGATAGGCACACAAAAATGAAGGACCGATGCCGGCACCTCCGGAAAAGTTACTGAGATGCTCAGCGAAGCACAGGAGGTTCTAGACATAGGCGTATGAGGCGGGGGGCAGGGGCGACTGCCCCCCCCCCAAAGAAATTTCTGAGCTCGAAAATTCTGGCAAAAAATTGACCAAAATTCGGGCACAGAATAGGTGAAATTTCGACAGAGATGAAGAAAAAATGAAAAGATTGCCCAAATTTCCACTGAGATTCCGAATTTTTGATCGAATTCCCGAAAAAGTGCACAAATTTTCGCGCGCTTCGCACGCGTTTAGCTTTTAGCCAGTATCACCTCTATCAGACTTTCGAAAAGGCTCTGATATGCACAGTCCTAATCACTTCCATATCCAAATTTCATAAGATATGAGTAAACTTGCTGATGGTATATGTAGTCTAACAATTTACTGTTCACTGACTTCGTGCAGTGTGGTTCTGATTTACACCAAGAACCGAGTAAAAATTCACTTAAACAAGCAAGATGAAACGATTTCCTAAAAAACAGAAATTCTTGGAAATACATCCAACTCAAAGTAAGCAATAAATGTGGCACCATTTTGCATCTATCCCACCTTACAAGGGCAAAAAAAAAATTTCCAAAGGGGAGGGGGTGTCCCCCTTATACCCCTCCCCTTATACCCCTTCCCCCAGGACAGCGATTCGCATATGGTGAAAACTCCCCCACCCCCGTCTTTGGAGATGGATCCACGTCCTTGACTTTGGGCAACTTTTTTGAGATTCGGGCAAAAATTTTCTGCGCCCCCCAAATTGGAAGAGCCCCGTACGCCTGTCGTTCTAGAACAGTGGTACCCAACGGGGCGTTATCGCCTCCGGTGGGCGTTTTATAGCATCTCAGGGGCAATGGGCGCTAACTTGGGACGGCAAGAGAGCGTGACAAAAAGAGATATTAAATTTCAACAGGTGCTTTTCAATAGTCCAAATGTGTTCTCTAGCTGAGCTCTCAGATATGTTCGCATAAAAAGGAGATAAAACGAAGTCAAGGTATCGAGTAGGTCTAACATTCCCAGGATCCTGAAACTGCGTTCTATACCTTTTGTAAGACCTCTTCCGTATCACAACACGTGTACAAGACTCTGACACGAGATATTTGTACTACTTCCACGGCCGTGAAGAAATGGGAGGGTGAATTCAATCCGACCACTGACTAATGGAAACTTCTTTTTTAAATTCCTTTCAACACATTACGTTCAACTAAAATTAAATACTTTTAATTTCGTTTTCTTCACAGGGTACTTGCCACAAACCATGTATTGTTTCTTATGTGCAAGAGAGAAATTTACTTGACATGTGCACTCAGTAATTTAGCTGACGAGCCCTTTTCTCACCTTTTTTTGAGAATGTAGAAAAACGTCAACCTTTTTGTTGGATGTTGAACAAACAATTCTTGGTCAGCAATTCATTTTGTTTTCTTTGGCTTTAAGTTATGTTTATTGCATACAATTTGTTAATTTTTCACGATATTTTTTTTTAAATTTACAAAAGTTTCAATTTGTTTTGAATGTAGAAAAGTCCTTATCAGAAAAGACATTCATTTTGACCAACTTGAGAAGGCCTTTAAATTTTGTAATGGTTATTCTCATGACAAGAATTTTAATTTTGCAATATTTACATTATTGTTAAAGTCGTGTAAATATAATTATGAGTACTTGCAATGGATTGTGTTTATGGGAAGGATCCCTTCAAACGTCTAACATTCCCATCTTGGGGAATATTTACATTATTGTTAAAGTCATGTAAATATGATTACAAAGTTTGTGAATTATAACAGGCTTCCGTACACTAGCAGTTGCCTTGTTTGAAGGGAAGTATTGCCTTTCTCCGACTTTTTTGTAATCGCTGTTTTACAAACGATCAGGTCCCTTTCGATGAATGAGAGGTAACAGGGAAAAAAATTCTAGCCGGTGAGCACTAATTAACAAGTAATTAACCTTTCTGTAACAACTGACAAATTTGTTCACCCAAACAATTATGCATGCAAAACCGCACCTATCACGTTACGTCAGAAAATAACAAACGCCTTGCACAGCATGTACAAAATGTTCGTAAAATACGAACAAACTCCCGGAGAATCGTTACAACACTGTCTGTATTGAACTAACTACAGCTGGTACACTAAGGGGGTCTTTATAACTTCCCCGCTATACTATTCACAAAGTTATAGTCACTGTAATTTGAACTGTAGCCCTTGGGCCTAAGTAGGTTGCTTCGCTTTCGAAACAGCAGAATGTGGAATAGATTGTTGGTGCGATCAACAACAGCTTCTATCGGTTTAGACCCTAGTAGGAAACGAAAAGTTTACGAACCTGTGATGTCGCTCCTATAAAGTTATGTACAAATATTCCTCGAAGTACCAAAACTTATGTTCAAATATTCCTCTAAGTACCACGTCCGTTACCGTTTCTGTAATGATAATGCACACAGTGTGAGTAGTGAACAGCATGGGGAATGAAGTAGGGAGAAGGTACTGATTCTCCCTGGGGGGGGGGGCTGTGATATCCCACAGTACAGCATAGACGGTACGGAAACTGTTGTGGTAGCTTGTTGTGAGCATAAAGGACAGACAGGAACGTGGGAAGCGCTTTGGGTAAGGAAGGTCAATACGCATTGCGTAATGAGTGTAAATATGACCCAGCGTAACGCTCTTTCTAAATGAATATTCAGCTGTTCAGAGGTACGAACGTTGCCTGTGGGCAAGGCTTATCGTTCGATAATGAGCCAGTTCAATGAGGAAATTGTTGTTTCTTTCTGTCCATATTTAGTGAGAGTTGTGTTGATCTGCTGCATTTGTGACTCATGTTCGGAAAGGGGAACAGACCACAATAGAATTGCTTCGGTGTCACTTTATGATATTTTTTCAAACGCAATATTTCCCTTTAAGCCAGGGATTTTCTTTTACTTGTTGGAAAGTGTTGGAGAAACTATCTACAACAATTTGTACAAACTGACCGAGGGAAAAACATAAAACATCTGTAGCTGCTATGTATATAAAGGCTACGACGACTTGCGGAGGTACGGTAAGAATTTGATTGATTTTCATACCGTTAGATTAGTGCCCCTTGCTAGTGATCGGCATCTACACTAGTGACACATTTTTCGTCAATTAATGCATCGTTGTACATTTTACAAGGGACTTGCTATTTGACAGCAACTCCCTGATTTTACTTAGAATACTTGATATGTATCTACATGTACCGCTCGAGGACAAAACCTTGGGAAGTACACAAGTGAACAACTGAACTTGTTACCTTTACTAGCGTTAATTTGCAACTGTCTAGGGGTAAAACCTACTAACACGTCACGATGAATGTATGCTTTTGCTTTAAAAACTCAAATGTGTTGTGCAGTATACAAACTTCAAACTCACACTATTCCCAGCAAATCGTGAATAACGGCGGCAATACGGGTCTACTAAATGTACAGTTCTTCAGTACATATATCTGTGTGACTCATTGAATATTCATATAGTGTCCTGATAGGCGTGGTTAAGCTAGCTGTAATGAGAACGGTTTGTTTAAAAAAAGCCTACAGATTTTGACTGTTTTGGCACCGTTTCATCAAATTTTGCCATTCACACTACCATTGTCAGTAACTATAGACAGCGGCTTCATTCATTTTTAGCATCGTTAGTGTATTGGCAAATAAAGAAAATATTAGACCTTATGTACTTCCCTATTTTTGATAAGATAACATCACTTTAAGTAAGTATGCTGGGTTCAGAACAGCAATGATTATCAAGACCTACACACTGACAAAAGAACTGAAGAAAAAATGTCAATTTCCATACATTTATGTATTTCTGGTACAAGAAAATCCAACCAAACTTTGTCTATACAGGTTTTGCACATATGAGGCGCAGGTGTGTAATTGGTTCTCGCTCGGTGGGCGGACCGATGAGCTTTGGTTCAAGGTGCGCTATTTGGGGAACCTTTTGGTAAGGCAAATGAATTTTCGAAAGGGCGTGCAGTGTGTCCAATGGCGTACGCAGGCTTTCTTTCAAGGTGGGGGGCATGCAGTATGTTGTGTGATCGCCGGCCTGGGGGAATGGTCTAAGGGGAGGGGGTGTCCCCCTCCCCTTTTGAAAATTTTTGAAAATTAGGTGTCCTTAGATGCAATCTGGTGCCACATATTCTACCTTTTGAAGTAAAATTTGTTTCAAAATTTGCGTTTTTTTTGGAACTAAAAAACCTTGGCATCAGTGAAGGGGCCATGAGGAGACAACTCCTCCACTTTGAAAATTTATGAAATATTAGGTGTCTTTACATGCAATCTGGTGCCACATATGCTACCTTTTGAAGTAAAATTTGTGGTAAAAAATTACGTATTTTTAGGATCTAAAAAAAAAATTGGCATCCGTGAGGGGGATGGCCCAATGCCCCCCTGCGTACACCAGTGAATGTGTCTGTGCGTTCTAAAGTGAAGACGTACAAACAGTATGCCAATGCGTTCTAACGCACTGATAGAGGTACTATATACCAGTGTGTATTAACGTAACGACCAAAAGAAGTAAGCCATTTCAGTAAAAGAAAAACTTGTAGTGGACAAAAAGTCATGAACAATGCTCTCACTTATACAAAACACCTCCAAGCGTACTATGGCGAAAAGAGCTAAATATAAATTTTGTAGATTTGTACCCAAAGAAACAAAAAAACTCACTTTTATCATGAATACCTTTCAAATGAATTTAACCCAGAACACTGGTCAAATGATTTGCAGATGTAAAACTAGGAATCTCCATTACATACAAGAAGCGATTAGGGGTGGGGCTGAAGACCCTATTAAAAAAATCAGGGGGCTAAAGAATGCTTCGGTCTCCGTATTTTAAGGTCGAACACCCCTTATTTGTTCACAGTAAAACAAATTCAAACTTTGTTAATAAATTACCAGAAGTTTTCAGAAATGTAGTCTATTTAAATAACTGCACAAATTTTTACCTAAATAGCATCCAAGCAAAGTTATCAAATATTCCATTTTTTCAAAGGGGAAAATGGGGACGTCCTCTGCTCTAAGAATTCTCTCCGGAACGGCGGTCTAAAACATTCAGTCTCTCTACAGTTGTAGGTAATAACTACTTATTTAGGGGCTATAAGAGGCGGGGTTTGGGGACGGCTTGGGGAAGACTGATTTTGCTTTCAACGACTGTTAAATATCCTACGACGGTAATAACGGTAGGTAGAGCTGTGCTAAGGTAATGGGGTGAAAGGTGACCGACTGGATCGAAGGCACACAATCTGACTACTGGTTTTCCCACGCTTACTTCCAGGCTGAAGGGCAATTTGGCTAAAGTTATTGTTCCAAAGGCCAACTGGAAACCCTCGAAATAATCTATCCTCCCAACCAGACTTCTGCATCGTCAATCCCGGCCGACTGTTAGTCATACATGGTAAGACTGTAAGTTAAAACTTTGGACAGTCACGTATTGTAATTTTTGTGGTCTTTTAAGTCCATCCAATGTCATTGATGCCCACGATTTGGTGAATAACCTAGCGCTTGTGGAGACTGTGCCCCATGGGTCTTACCTGGTTATTAGCCCTGAACCCCAACGCGGGCTATAAGGTGTGTCCCTGGACCCCACGCCACTGAGAAGGGCTTTGCACTTCACCACCAAGGCTTAAGGTTGTTAGGTAAATTGAAATGATTTGATCGAAAAAAGGGAACAAATGATTTCTTTGTGATAAAATTAACTCGTATTTGAGCAAGTACTACAATATTTTCTAGGAAAAGAGTCGTTTCTTGGTCGAAAAACCGCAACAGATCCAAAAGAAATAACTGATCGTTCGACATTTCACTACAAAACTAGCTAAGTCCCGATGCACTGTACGATCGTAATGCGGTCCTATTGTACTGTACTTTGTTTACTACACTGCATGGCATGCATATTCAAAAATAAGACTGTAGTTTTTTCCTCTTGCTCAAGCCATAGGCTGCATCCTTCCAGTCCTCTTTGCGAAAATACTGTTTACAATGGCTAATGTTAACTAATATGGGTCGTCCAAGTACTGTGGCTACTTTATTATGTACCTAGTTTATTGATAAATTAATTGACGCTCTGGATGAGCTTGCACAGTTTCTTTTATTTCAAGAAATGTAGATCCATTTATAAAGATGAATCTTTAATAAATAAAAACAGCTTACCAAAGACTCATCCGATCGCATGTCAGTCGAAAAGTTGTACTGTACTTTGTACACACTTCGTACTTACAGTGCAGCCAGCAGTCGCAAGTCGCTTAAGTGCTTTGCCTACGTAGCAGTCATAAACTTGGTTTACGAACCAATTAAGCGAACAGAGTCCTCTCTGCAGGTCAATCTGCTTCGTACCTGAGATGACTGGTGTTTATCGAAGTCAACAGTTTATAATGTTACATGATTTTAGCATGGGCTTCTATTCCCTACAATACAATTTCCATCCAAACACTTACCAACCATAACAGACATCTTATGACAATTTAAGTTTCCGAATTTTGATATCTCATAGACACGTGTCCAGGCCTAGGGTCGTCACGGCGCATTGGCAGGATTGAAATCTGTTATAAGTTGCAATTTTTCTGGAAAGACGCGGCAATATGGGATATAGAGTCTGTCCAAATATCCAATAATACAGTAATGCTGTAAAGACTTGTTACCCACACTCATAACCGCACCCGTGGCCTGTACCCGTACCCGTATTCGAGATTACTTTAAAATTTTCCTCGGACACGGACCCATACCCGTAGTCATGACTTGGTACCCGTACCCTTACTGATGATCCTGTAGTCATACTACAGCACTTTATCAGGCAAGAGTAGAGATCACAGAGAGCTGTGGTGATGATCAATACCTATGCACTTCCCAAAGCCGTTTTCTTCCAGTACTCGGAAAAAAACTAACTTAATTTCCCAGTATCCCTGATAAAGTTACTGTCTACCGGTAAATGATCACTACCCAAGTATACAAAAACAAACATGGTTTTAGACATAGCTATGGCTTCCACAGAAAATTCGTAATGTTCATCAGCAGGTGAAAATTTGTAATATGCGTCCATTCAATTCGTGATAGTCACCGTACCATGTGTTACACAAATGGAGAAAAATAAGCTAGTATTTATAAAAATGAGAATACATTATCAGAGTACAGTTGGCCTATAAATATTTATTAATGGCTTTCTTTTACTCTTCAAAATAGCAAAATAAGGGCACAATCAGTAATTATTACGAAATCGTGCTTACCTTTGCAGACCGTGCTTTTTTAACGAGAATACGTTTTCGATTCATTTCGATAAGAACTCAATATTAAGTGTGCAGCTATAATTATGTCGTGTTTGTTAAGTTTTTTTCCAGAATAACTAAATCTCTTGTATTCAACCAGTATTCAGAACAAGTTACAATTCTCGGGAGCTTATCCAAGAATTAAAATAGAGGGCCATTGTTGATTGAATCTTCTAGAGCCGTATATAGAGAGAGTTGCGACAACTAAAATTTGGGCGCCATTTTGGGGCCAACGATACTCTGTGGTACGGTCTGTTTGTTGTGTAGCGTCCACGGTGATCTCGATTTGACTTTTAATCCCGGGAGGTTTAAGAGCTTGACCGTGGTGCATTAATTCAAAATTACCATTCCCTTTAAAGGTCTTATTCAGAGGCAAATGAGGGTCTTGCAATCGACTCAAGAGAATAATATTAGGTAAACTAGATTTTTATACTATTTTTCTACGGAAAAAACGGAGCGAAAAAATGGTGTTTTCTATTTTTAATCATTTTCTGAAAACTTTACTGTTTTTGGTCGAAACTGAAACGATAAGGTCACGTGATTTCTTCGAAAGGTCAACTGTGACGTCACTGGCCGGAGTCGGGCCGATCATTTACATTAGCTAGTATGTACTATAGGCCTACTGCTACTGTGCTTTTCTCTTACATGGTGATCGGAAGTGGTGAAGAATTGCATAGTCATGGGTTGATATGCTATAGAGAATACCCCTGAGATAAGTTTTTCCTGTTTCCAACGTGCAGAGGTAGTAAATGTCGTCGTCGGGCCTATGCCAGGTTCGATAAACCTTCGCGCACACGCACGCGCTTTCTCAACGTTCATCGCCATACGTATACATATACTGTACTTTACTGATGAATGGCCTTTTGCACTCTGTCATGATTTGCGTACTACAGGGCCAAATTACACTACATACACTAAACCCTGTGCAAAACTTTACAAGAAACGTCCCCCAGATTTTCATCTAAGACTCTTACCTCCGACCTTGAATCCCTCCCAGTTCATTCATATTATATGTTTTCTTTGGATCAGAGTAGTATTTACGCTATCCTTGCACATAATTCAAAGAACTTTCGCGGATTTTTCAAAGCAATGCTTGAACGTCGCTCTTACTTATGTGGTCAGAATTTACACGAGGTAACTACACCTGTTGTGAAACTCCCACACTCCCGTACCTGACCAGAATCATTCGTAGGCTAGGCCTGTGCAGGCCGTTTTCCTTTTTTAAATTTTTGAATTGGATGAAAATTGACAGAGATATAATTTCGTCCCGTTGCCTTTTTTGGAGGTAAAACAGCCAATTTTGGGTCATTTTTGGTGTTTTTTTACATTTCCTCGACCTCGAAAGGTCAAAGGTCGATGGAGATACTACTTGACGTGCTCCAAGTTACTCAGAGTTTTCGCTGTAAATTTGTAAAGAAATTCAGGATGCTTTAAAGTTAAAATTTCAGAAAGATGAGCGGCATGCACCAGAGACTGGTTATGTGCACTTAGCAACTACTGAAGTTCTCTTGCGAAGGAAAATTAAGAATATTCTTGTAATGTAGAAGCAGGTACGTTACTTTCTTTGGAAACCTAACGCATACGGTAACACTAAAATCTAAGCCTACGTTGGTAGCAGCTGAGGTCATTCACTCCCATACGAACCAGCTAGCACTTACTTGTGCAGAAAATATTTTAAGCATGCCTCAGAAGCTGAGTCAGCAGTCCATGGCAGATATTGCCACAATGGTAACCTCGGAGCTTTTGGCTAATCAAGATTTTCAAACTATTATTGAGCAAAGTATCTTGAAAGCCCTAGAAAGAAAGATACAAAGTGTTCACGAGCTGGTTGACAAACTTGAGTCTCGATGTTTTGATGTGGATGATTCACAGAAAGAAAATTTAGATCTAAAACAAAAGGTCACTAAACTGGAAGAGATACAACAGAAAATGGAGAAATCGATAAATGACATGGAACAGTATTCCAGGAGAAATAATCTCGGCATTTTTGGAATAAAAGAAGATAAAGGCGAAAATGTTTCTGAAATCATCCAAAACTTAACAAAGGAAAAATTGTCACTGACGCCAGAAGAAAGTACCATTGATCGTTGTCACCATGTCGGTAATGTGCGTCCAGCTGCTAATCATCGTCCAATGCTTGTAAAATTTGTCTCCTATCAACATAAGCAAAAGGTTATGCAAGCCGGACGAAAGTTGAAAGCTACCGGTATTGTCATTAAAGAAGATCTGACGCATGCAAATTATACACCCCTCAGCCAAACTACAAACTTGACAAAGTTGTTAATTGCTGGACTTTGGATGGTCACGTGAGAGATTTACTGAAGACACATGATCAACGAGAAATTAAGGTTACCATAAACTCTGGCTCAGACCTTTCAAAACGATGAACATAAACTGAATTCCATTTGAACCATATAGCCGCGCACTGGCTCAAGTTAAATGGGTAAGAAGGCTGATATATTGATTGAGTTTTGTTTGAACCGTATTGTAAAATTTTGGT
>WURT03055865.1:0-14047 GCA_009936505.3 Holothuria glaberrima
CTGCAAGAAGTTTCACCTCCCTCCTCCCCCCCCCCCCTCCCCCAGTAGGAACCTACTATCATTTAAAGCTTATGGCAACTTGCATTTGCAGCATTGGAAAACTTGAAAATATCCTCAAAAGAAAGCATCTCAAAACCTAGAAATTGATTTGCATCAAGAAATTGATATGCATCTAACACATTCTTTAACCTAACACTTGGTATTAAAAGAATTAACTCAGGCATGTGACAATTCTACTCATTTAAAACTCTCTGCAAGGTGTTTTTCCTAACCCCATAGGAACTTACTATCATTTGGCAACTTGCCTTTGCAGCCTTGGAGAATTTGAAAAAAATTCCCCTAAAAGATAATATCTCAATACCCTTAACAATCCTGACTGCCTGGATTAAATAACTACACAATCTCCTTAGTTCAAGAGATGTGAGATCTAGTTTCTTCAAATCCTCCTGATAGGAAATTCCCTTTATAACAGATTGAATGAGCTGTGAGAAATTGATGAAAACTGTATGAACAATTTCAAGAGTTTCCTGGAAGGACTGAACAGCATACTCTAAATGGGATCTAACTGTGGGTAATGCCATAACAATAACTTTTCTTCTGTAATATCATGCCTTATCCTAGCTTATTAATTATGCCTAATTATACCAAATGATGAAGTTATGCCTACTCATTCCCTAGAATTATGAAACCCCTCCCCCCTTCCCTTCACTGCTTCCCCCTCCATCTCTTTGATGCATTTTCCCAAATTGTGCAAATGTGTTTGAGATAAAAAAAAAAATGATTATTACACCATCATTCTAGTAAAACTTTGCATGGTAACATGTGTTTCGCTTACTGTTGCTAGGCAATAGGCAACCAAAGTGCTGGAAGGCAGGCAAGCCCATGGAAGTGCTAATATGACTAACCTAAACGCCCAGGAAGTACTTATTCCACTTTATTTCATAGTGCAAAATGCAATTTGACTGTTTGCTTGCCCACCACAACAACCAATCCATCATTTAATTTGACCTTTTAACCTTAGCTACAAGCTCCCTATACTCAATTGTTTACCAAATATACTTTCTGTTACCACAAGCAAAAGACACAGTGCAAGCACAATGTTTTTTGAAGTATATTTTTAATAATGTTATCCTTTTTGGTGTCAATTACTGCAGATAAAGTATAAATCCTCCTCCTCCCTATCCCGTGACAACACCCACAAGAGAATGACATTTCCAACAACTTTTTATCAGTCACAAAAAGCCTGTTTACAGTGTAAGATATGGATACCTTTAACAAAGTTATCATGTTGATGAAGATTAAGTGGATAAACATAGGCTTTGACAAATTCTTTTTTCATTACCTGTCTGTCTAGCTAGCTGTTCTTTAATCTACTTTCCCACAAGATCTTTGCTTATCCAGTTTGAATTTGTCCAATTACATTTGTGTAGAAGACATTGATGTGGTACTTTCCAGGTAGGCTATGATACTGGACAATATACCTGTCCCAGTGATATTTCTTGCCACAGACTTAGGCCTTGATACATTACATGAGAGGACAAGAGCGAAAAGCAATTAACAGAAAATTTGTAAACTTCTGTAGACATATAATACTTGGAGAACTAATTGGGCAGTACAATTGTTAATTTATTCCATTAAAGGTTTTCCTGTGCTAACACCCACTAGTATTTATCACACTACACCATCACTTAAAGGTCAGAAGCAGTCGCCCCAAACTTATTTTGAAACAATAGCTAAATGTCACAGACCTCTTCTTATTTCTCTTCCAACTATCATGATATTTTAGGACATAAATATTGCATATTCAAGGTAAACCAAGCAGTTACTTCTCGTAAATTTTACAACCGAGTGAGAAAAATGCTGTCACATGATTCCCAAGAGCCATTCAGGGAATGGGATAGTCTACTATACAATTCTTTATTGGGGTGACTGCATTCTCCCTTTAAGTCTGACTCATCAGGGTTAAAACTTGCCCTCCAAATATAGCTAATTACAGCATTTGGGTGTGGTTTATCCATTACCCTAGTTCATCATGGCTTGGAAAAAGTTAGGAAACTGGGAGGCTCCTTTCAGGAAAAAATTGTTTGTGTGGAGAGAGTTTTGGCAATTACAAAGAAACCTACATTTTGTACATGTATGAAAAAAAAAAGAAACAATTGGGGTCAATTTTTAACTCCCTCCCTACAAAATAAACATTTCCAGGCCCTACTGGTTCATAAGTTGTACAGAAAATTCACAACTGTACAATATCCTTGGTTTTCTGTGAAAAATGTATCATCCCGAACAAAAGTTCCTTTAGAAGCTGGTTTGAAGGCATTCAACTCAATACTTACCACAAAGAGGTCCATTTTGTTTTGCAATTTTTAAAAGTTCCAGTGGTGATGTTCACTACCCAATAGTTAGACATGTATACTCCAACTTGTACCAGAATTATACGTCATCCCAGGTCTAACTTAAAGCAGTACAAAAAAAGTTTGAGCATTATGAATTCCTATTGTCTCAAGTTTAAAGCTGTTTATTTTCGGTTCATACATATTCATTAAGTTTTATCTTCTTTTCATACAATACACTGGTTTGAATGGTTTCATTACAACTAACACTGCAGCAATGACCCAACTATGCTTACAGTGTCCAGCTTGGCACTACGTGATTCTCCTTTCTCATCAGCACGTGCAATTCTTTCTAACGGAGAGCAAAATACTTTGAAATCCCCCACCCCCTCACTTTAATTTGTTTGTTTAGACATCGTGGGTATTTTGCAAATTTAGTCCCTCGGCCCAACTCCAAACTTGTGAAGATCCTTTCAAGGTTTAAAGTTAAATTGATCACACCTTTACTGTGGGTGCAACTCAAAACTCAAAAACTTCTGAATCAACAACTTACCAGTAAGGGGTTCCTATGAAAGAATCTCGTTTCTGGGCAGTTCTCTTGTTTTGAGCTGAGACACCAAAGTCAGCTGCAAATAAATAAGTATTAGAAGTGAACATTTGCCCTCCATCTCAATCACATTCTTTGACAATAAAAACGTACGATCAAAAGCCTCCCTGTTCTCTATGGATCAATCATTTCTTCTCACTGCAAAAATTATCCCTTGGGAACTAATAAATAAAACAAAGCTTCTAAAAAAGAATTGTGATGCCTATGTTTAAGGATAAAAGCTGACAAATGAAGCTATCATTTCAGCTAGGATGAGAGAAAATAAAACTGTAAATACTGAATGAGAAATGCGTCTAATGAACAAGGCTGGTAAGTAGCTGTACAAGGCATGTATACTATACAAAAAACCAAATTTTACTGTTTGTACAGTATAAACACAAGTTTCTATAAGTTGCAATTTCATCTTAAGATTTTCTGCAGGAGATTTGTACAGCAGAGGCAAGGAGGAGGTGATAAGAGAGCTTGGAAGGCAATGGTAGAATACAGTATACTGTATTTGTTCAAACCTACAGTTTACTAATTATCTTAAAATGAGACCCTGCCCTAGCCTTATTCTCTACCCCCTTCCACCCCTGCCATACCAAAGACAAACTATGCCACTGAATTTGAACAACTAAAAACAAAAGATTTGCTACATATTAGTGGGGAAAAAACATTCAAAATGTATCAAACTTAAAGATATACCACAAAATTTGAGGAAATTTAATGATTGTTGAAAAAGACAAATTCCTACCTAGTCTTATGTTACCATCACTTGTAAGAAGGATATTCCCTGCTTTGAGATCCCTATGAATTACTCTGGATGCATGTAAAAATGTTAAGGCATCTAAAGTTTGTTTACACACAACTTTAATCTGAGGTTCAGTGAGAGGCTTCTCTAACTCCAACATGATGTCATCCAAAGCACCACCTTCGCAAAATTCTATAAGCATCTGAAGAAATAAAGGTGCAATTATATTAGGCTATCAATTATAGATGATTTTTATGTCAAGGGAGCACAAAGGAAGCTCAGTGGCAAACAAATTTTGCTAGTTCTACTGTTCATTTGCATTATTAAACTTAATCACTTAAAATTTTAAACAACTTATAAAAGGCATCATCTTACACTGGTAGTGATTCAACCAGCCTGTATTTGTGTGAAAAACGTTGCACAAACGCAAAGGAATATTGCACAAAAATTCTCAAAAGCAATTTATGCACAGACCTGAGTTTATCTATGAAATCACCTTTATTCAGTTGTACAAAGAATCATTCCCTTCAAAATGTACTTTTCACCCTATTTTTATGTTAAATTTGGGTCGAATATTGCACTATTTGCCATCTATGTGCTTCTACATGTGGAAGGAAAAGTTTTTGCATTCAGAGGGGGACCATCTTCCTCCCCTAAAACTTTCCCCAAAGGGGCCATCCATTCAGCAACTCCCAATAGAGAATTGACCTGACTACATCATTGTACACTGGACAACTAGGGATGTAAGTAACCTGTTACATCATTTAAAATATTTTGCTCAGTACACTACTTGTAACTTCTACATCTATCTGGTCCACCATATTGGCACAAGCAAGTTCAAATTGGACTATAGAAATACAGCCATAGTATATATTTTAACTCCACACTTGAAGCAGCATCTGTGCACTGTTGATAATGCAGGATATTATTTTTTATTTCAAGGCTATATAACAATAAAGATAGTGAAATGAGTAACACATTTTTCTTAGAAAGTTATGAATAAAATTGATGATATATGGTAAAATGACACTGCATATTGTGCACCCTGCCAAAGATTGTTAAAACCTATGAGGGGTGTTGGTCATCCAGTGCATCAATTGGAAGTACCAAAGATCTTTTTTCAGGGCTTCTAAATTTCCTGGACAACATACATACTGTTTATTCCTTTGATCTGAAAGTGGTTCAATAAATTGCCAATGTCAATAAGCCTGCCCTCTCTTTACATACAATAAATAGCTAACAGGAAGAAAAGCAATATGTGAGGAATTTCTCAAAGACCACAACAAGTGACTTCAACCTAAAAACAAATTTATGACAATAGAAGGGGTAAACCAGATAATAGGTGACCCTTTGGTATGACTATTACATTGAACTTCTTACAATACAAATGAAAAGGTCTACTCATGCAGAGCTCAGGTCTTTTAAAGGGCACTGCACTACATTTTGTTGCTGTTACTGTATATACAAGACTTGCATTAAAAAGTGTGTTACACGTTAACATTTTCAACAGGTGTTTCAGTATATGTACCTCTTTCTCTTTCTGATTGCACATTTTCTATCACCTATGAACAATGACACAGATGATCCAATTTCACTTTATTTATGAGTCTAATTTGTGTTCTATTTCTCAACTTCTGCATGGATATGTACATGCAATATAGCAAGGTGGGGTCAAAAGTGTAGCATTCTCGTACCACCAATTTACATTCATACAGGAAATCAGTGGTACTTCTTTGCTGAATAAATTGTAAGCAATGGAATTTATGCACCTAAACCCTGCTGACTTTGTGTGGCAGGAAATGTACTGAAATCAGGCTTGTTTCTGTCAATATTTGGTTGATAAATTATTTGTCTTTTGTTGGTGTTTGCATCTATGAATTTTAACATTTAATATGAATTTTTAGCAAAAATTCCTGGCAAACGTCATGAATGTTGGAACTGCAAGTGCAGCCAATATAGGTGAAGCAGAACTACACATCCACTATGCAGGCAAGTGACTTCTATGGAAACTCACAAGGGACAAGTTATATTATCCACATTTCCGTATGATTCAAATTTAGAATTAGTGATGACTCTGTAGAATTAACGGCACTAAATTTATTTAATTCACTTGTTGAAGTTGTTAATTGATATCCCTGAACAATAACAAGCTAATCATATAGATTCTGTACATAAGCAGTACTATAAATCTACTGACATGTCCCCAACATCAGAATGGAAGATGGGAAATTCATCCACACTTTTCATAAAATTGCATTTTGATATAAAAAAAAAAAAAAACTGTTGACAATAGTTGTCCCTTCATCCATGTAAGAAAGGTCATAAACAGGAAATTGGAATTTTTAAAAGACCCCTCATAACTGCTAAGAGCCCTCCTGAATACTCTCATGAAAAGTACTAGCAATTTTACATGAAGATTGAAAAAAGTCATGTCATGCAAACCTCAATTCCTACAGTGCCCTTGCAGGCATATATCACAGGAGGTTTGAGCATTGTATATGTCAGTACTAGTGTGCAATACATGTTTCTAGGAACACTGTTACATTCAATACCCAAAAAGAAGGAAATACCTGTCGTGAGTAGTAACAAGTTGTCCATTATGTGCTACAAACACATACCACTCCAATGTGTGCATTGAAATACAAATTCAATGCTGACAAAGTATTCTTGTTTTCATGTGCATAATGAACAAAAAACAGAGCTTTCTTGATAGGCCTATAATAGTGGATGTTGAGCTGTTTTATTTTAATGTTGTGTAGATGGGACTTTACCTACTAGTGGCACAGTCAAAGTACAAAAGTGTTATCTATCTATCCTAGCAACAATCAGATAGAATCTACAAAATTCTGTCCTACCTTTTGATTTCAGTGCCTATAGCAGCACATCGCATCATACACACGTCAGAGTTTGTTTCCCAAAGAAGTTGTCACTTAAAAAAGTTAACATGCTTTTGTCTTCAGTACCCCTTCAAAGGCATTGTACTTTCAACTACAAAAGGACTGGGTGTTGTTTCAGGTCAATGTAAGAATGAAAATGGGAGATAGTGTGGAAGTAATGGGGGCAAGTACAAGAGAGATAATGGATCTTAACTTTTTCGCAGAGTTTGGAGTTTACGCATACAGTGGGCTGGGCTAGGTTTTAAAATAAGACTTAATTGATCATATGAAATCATAAAGGCCAAAGAACACCACACCGACCAGACTGTGAGTCTGCGACCCATACAACTCACCCTGACTTCTCGTCAAGGCTGAGTTGGTCACAATCGTCACTAGCTAGTCATGCAATAATTTCAGACGCGACTGCAACCTGATTCACTAATTTTTGTTACAGCATCCATATCGGGGTTCAAGGTTGTCATTTTGTCTATCTAAATGTTATCTAATTTCACAATGCTTGTTCACTGGATATCCAAAAGAATCAAGTCGCAGTCGGACCAGTGACAGCTCATGACCCAACTCAACTGCCCGACTCCAGGATGAATATCAAACATGTTTGATATGCCTGATTTGGTCAACACCCCCCGCCAGATTAGGGGATCACAATCGGGTAGGAAACAAAATTTGGCGCATACTGCATCCACCAAACTGGTTTTCAGTCGCATCACAGTCAGGTTAAGGCAGCGTGCCTAAGCCTTAAGAACAAAATCTCAGCTCTCCTAATTAATGAAATGCCTCATTTCCTTTCTGTATATATTTATGATAAGATACTTACCCATAGTTTACTTTGATAGAGAAATGTTTCTATAAGACCGACAACATATTTGTGCTTGCATGATGATAGGATGTCTATTTCTACTCGAAAATCTTTCAACTCTTCCTCATCTTTGATCTCAATTATCTTTGCAGCTGCAAGAATCCCTGATTCTTTATTCTTTGCCTGAAAAAAACAAGAGAATACAATACTTTACATCAAGTGAGGTGTTAACATCATGTGGTAAAGTTAAAGGGCATACATTTGTTAAAATATCAATTATCGAATGTGCCAACAGCCAAATCTCAGTTTCCTCACAACTACAGGTCTGTCATGTTTCACAACACCAGTTTACACTGTACACAGCAGACACTGCTAATCAACTATTAGTGTTGTACAGGTTGCAAGTACTGTACACTTAGCCACATACCGATACTGACTTTTGGGAAATGAGCATTCTGCAACTAGGCCGTAGGCTACAGGGCACTGCAATGAAGTGTCATTTTATCTTTGTGAGGTAAAATATTGGAATGAGCACTGAAAAATACTCAAATAGTTTACCATTTTCATGACACATGGGAAGATAAATATTACCAGTTGTGTAATTTAATATCGGCAAGGTAAATTCTACAGATACCGATACAGGATTAAAATGGGGGACTATTGACTGATATCAATGGTGAACATCAATAATTGTTCCAACACTATAACTATGGAGTATGGAACAGCTGTAAGAACATGTTTAACACCAAGCGATGAAACAGTTGGGCCCCATTGCAATTTGTGACCAAAGACATCCCAATTGTGAATGAATTCATATTTAGCTTCCTATTGTTGCCAACCAGTTTTTTCCCATGCTCTGCCTGTACATGTGTAACGGTATGTTTTATTTTCAGTAAATGCTTATCAAAATGAAGAACTTTCTTAATATCTACAAACCAGTCCAACTAATGATCGGCAATTACTGCTAATCAATTCTCTCAAACTAAAAGTATTTCATCCCTTGTACATGTATGCAAACACTACAGTGTACCTGGTTGTTATAGCATACATACTCCACAGACAAAGATTTGTGCTCCATCTTAATGTACAGGACCTTTGGTTTTCTACATAAAAACTCTTTAAGAAGACTACTGTATCTGGAAGTGCTTTTCCATCTATAAAGATTTTTTACATTTTAAAGATGATGTCCTGATACAAAGGCTCCCCCAATTGCACTCTTTCACAGTTGGTCAATGGACTTTGCATTTTCTGGATTAACAGATAACCAGATTAAATTGTAATTCAAAGACTACAGCTTTCTGATAATATAACTGCACCACTTTCTTTATCCATCGACACCAAAATTTTGAATGGTATTAAGTTTGGACCTTTCATTATTTTTCTGTAAAGGACTATACCTGTGCCTTCTTTCCAGCAAATTCTGAGCAGCAATACTACCACTGCACTACTACATGCCTCTTCACAGCTTATAATGTCAACAAAAAGGAGTTGCCAACAATACAGAACTTATAACTGCTAATGATTAACTGAGTAACAATAAACAGAAAATCACCCAAAGACAGAGTAAGGAGTCTACTACAGTTTGCTAATGGAAAAAATCCCTTGTCTGCAAAAGGATTAATTAGTACAGTGATAATAAAGACAGAAACATCACACAAAAGCTCAGGTTCTGTTTAACTTTAAAAGGATCACCACAATATCATGTGGTGTTGCCATGTGCAGCTGTGAATGGCCTGCATTAACGTGTGACTTAACACATGTACATCCTAAAACCATAACATGGACAATTAAAAGTTCAAAGACTGTATTATGTAATGGACTCCAATTTAACCATATCCTCTTTCACATCCAACTGGCCCAATAGATTGATGCACAGTAACTTCTAGTATTAATGATCTTCACAGAAAGTGAGGGTACTCGAGGCTTGTTTTTCTTTTCCCTATAAGCAAGCCGGGGTGGCACCAGGATTTACCTGACGGGGGAGGGGGGGGAGGGGGGTAGCATCTGAATACCCCGAAAAGGCAGTGACTTTTCAAAAGCATGAAAAACTTACAACTTTTGGCATGCTTTGCACACCTACTGTAAGAATTTTGGCCATTATTTTTGGCAAAAATTTGAAAATTTGGGGGTGTTATTAAAGAAATTTTGAAAATTTGGGTTTTACACAAGGAAAATTGGAAAAATTAGTGTCTTCATTGAAGAATCTACCCTTCCTGTGAGCAAAATCAAGCAGGTCATCAGGGCGAACGAAGGTTTTGGATTACATACTATGTCATGTAAGGATTAAGCTTGACGTGTGCAATAACAAAACTACTTACTATTGAAACTGAATTGAGTTTCTTCCTGTAAATTAAGTTCCCCAGTCTACATTCTCATGTCCAACAAGCAGACTTGAAGTACTCTAGTATGTAATCGTACTTGTACTTCAGTACATATTTCTGTACTCATGACTTGGTACTCCTACCAGTATGAAGAAAATTTGAAAATCAAGTACTTGTACTTTTAAAGTGCATTTGTACTCTTTAAATACTCGTGAATACCCTTGTACTCATACTCATACCAAGAATTTTGTATTTGTACCTATACTTGAGATGTACGTGGACATTTATGTAATCTTCATAGATCAATTTTTGATTTAATAGAACTTCTAAGAATTTACAACTTCTTGTGCTGACCAACACACTCTGTCTCAAAACACTTCAAATTTATTGTGCTGCGAAAGGAGACCAGCAAAAACCAATAAAAAAGCAACCCGTCCTTCTAAAACTGAAGAAATTACTACACTAGATCTGTAGATCAATCCCTCAGGGTTACTAAATTCAGTAGTATCATCTCATCTCCTTGTGCAAATAAAGGTACTTTGGCCCCATTCTTCAAAAAGAAAGCATCTTGCCTTGGTATATAGAACTATAGTGTTTAAATTACCTTAGATCAGTATCTCTCAAATCTTAAAGGGAAAATGCAGTCACACCAGTCAGAGTTAGTATTAGGGCTGTTACGTATAAACAGTTAAACGAACGATCCACCACCTAATTCAACTAAACATTTAAACGGATTTCCCCCTGAAGTTCATCATTTTTCCTCCCAATGCTTTGCTTTGATATCTTTGCATTCAAAACAATGTTTAACAGCCAGTTTAATGACCAAATAAAGCTTCGAAAATAAACTCAGGGACACTTTATTCATAGCATATAATCCTGTGATTGTGAATTGGTCCAAACCAACACACAGTTAACTAATTCCCCCAAACAAAATGCAATACCTTTGTATTGCTATCCTATTTGTAGCAGTATCCGGCCCAAATCAACTTATTACTACACCACAGAGCTTTACAAATTGATTCACGGTTTCTCAGCTCAGGCTGTATTAAAATCGTGGCCCAAGAAGCTCACAGAACGAACGTTAAAACAGAAATACTAGAAGCCCACAATATTTGCTATTTCACACCATCCTGCAGGCCTTGAATTTTGAGGCATGCGAGTGCGATCGCACACCATCACTCGCCTCAAATCACTGTGAGAAGTGCAATTTTTTGCACACCTAGATAAAGAATGGGAACTCTGGTAAATCTATTCAAGTTTCATAAAACAGCACATCTGCCTGCTACATTCCTTAATTTCCTGAGGAGTGTGATTTGTCACACACCTGGAAAATTGAAAACTCAAGGCCTGATCCTGCCATGTATAATTGGTGCGTATATGGGATCGCGCGTGTTTGTTTTGAGTGTTATAGTTTCATACTGCAGTGCGTGCGTACGCACTGTATGCACGCCCCCATATATCTGTATGTAAATATCTGTTCGATCCTTGCTGTGGGCAAATCAATTGAGCTAGGTTGAATTTTGGTACAAGCCGATCGCAATACAGTACAATATAATATCAAGTGGGTCAAACTTTCGTACGTACATACCCATACATACACCGTACGGCACACAGCTCACCGGGGCCAGAATCAGGGAGCTCTCTATTTGAAACATCGTTATTTGCGTAAATCATAAAGTACAAGGCACACTTTTGTTTCATACAAATTAACATGCATGTTTTACGTAAAAGCACCCACCGTTACTACTGCAAACTATGAGGTAACAACTGGAAAATGAGCAGTTCAAGCAACAATGGAAAAACACTACTTCCAGGTACCATGCCCCATGTTCTTGCAATGGATAGCAACTTGTCTACAGAACAGGTGCATAGCCTAGTGTATAGGTGTTGCATACAATTACGGACCTACACGTGCACTGACTTTACAGTGCTTTCATCGTGTGTTTCACTTGAACTTATGTACAGACTATAGAACACGGACATGGCTTAAAGGTGTCGGCATTTGTAGACTGGTACATTTCGGCCCAGTACCAAACATACAACATTAATGACTGTGAATTTGATAGTCAAATTCATTCATTGATAATTTTGGGTGAAATGAAAAAAATCCAGATAATTGATCGTTAACATTTTGATCTCCATGTACAGGTTTTAAATGTTTGTGCATGTTGAGAAGTTTGTGAACATCCTCATGGGCTGCATAGTCAATGGAGCCAATGCATTACTGCACATGGTTGATACCAAATATGGACACCGTTTTAAACGGTAAACGAAAGTTTATTACGACCATTTAAACGTTTAGAAGATTTTAAACGGAAATTGACAGCCCTAGTAAGTATGCCCTGTCATTCTAGTTCATGAATGGACTATTTTAATCATGTGACAATATTTTTGTAAGTGAATTGTGAAATTCAAGGAGAATTTCTCCTGCTATACCTATTGTTTGTAATAGTAAGTTCAAAATGTCTTCAGAATTGCTTGTAATGCAATAGGAAGAGATCTGCAAGAGAGTTTGTTGATTTTTCAAAGCAAATTTTTGGGGGACTGCCTATTGCCTTTAATGACTCAGCTGACATTAAAAAGTTGGCAAATGTGCTCTTCTATTATAAAGGTTTATGACTGACATGGTTGTGGAGATAAGATCTTCAAAGGCTAAAAACCTTAATGACCAGTGTTCCAATAAATAGGCCACTTGGTTCAATATTAAAATCTGTTTAAAACAAGAGCTACTGTAAATGGGCACTATGGTTCCGTGCTGAATGTATTAAATGAAACTGAGCCATGGGCATACAGAGTATTAGCTACAGGTAATTTATAGTTTGCCTGTAACTTTGGTGACTGCTACATGGTCTACTGCTGCATGAGCAGGGAACAAGCTAGTGAGCCACAACTGGAAAAAAAGGCCATGGCCGGCCCGACTTAAGCCAATTGGTTAGAAACTGAGCCGTAAAACCTCATCTAACTAACTATAGTAACTAGCTACATGGTCTTCAAAGTTGTTGGCAGTGAATTTTTACGTCATCTACAAAGTTTCACAAAAGTTGCACAAAACCTGCTCTTGTGGACAATGCACACCTAGTGTTAACAAACACATTCAAGCATAAAGAAATTGCTCTTAAAGAAATACATACAGTACCCTAGGCACTTAAAGGGATTTCCACACAGACAGTATACAGTTACAATTTGTTTTATTCAATTAAGCAATCACAATTCATGCACGTTCAAGGGTATCTGATCCAAATGATTACTAACTTAGAACTCTTTATAAAACTAATAACCCATGGTAGCATTTAATTAATCAATTCCAATTTACATATCCTTACCTAAGGACAAAGACTGTCAGTCAAATAACAATGTAGTGAACTTCCACAACTGTCCTCTGCTTTGTGGGCAGAGAATATTCTGCAATATTAAAAAGCCGTAACCTATTTGATGTGGGTTTTCATAATGGCAGAATTAACGATAAAAGAATGATTTCACCTAAAAACTGAGATACTTGGCATCACTGCAAGATGTCCTGTTTCTTTCAGTCATTGGTTGAATGTGATCTTAATGTGCTGGAATGACAGTTTTGTGCTTATATTTGACTTTGTGAATTCTTGGGAATTTGGTTTTTGCTGTCTGGTGATTTCACCTCTGACATCCGAAAAAACTCATATGAGTTTTCTGCTGGATTTAATGCAATACCATGTGAAGTATAAAATCTAACCAAGCATCCTACATTGAGACATAGTTTTCAGAGTTGGACCTCCAGTGACCCCAGATGATCTTTGATCTCCACCAAAAAAAAAAAAAAAATTCCCCACCTTAAGGAATCCACATACTAAGTTTGAAATCTATCCAAGCTTCCTACCTTGAGATATTGTGCTAACAACAAGGTTTTCAGGGTTTGACCCTCGGTGACCCTAGATGACCTTTAACTTCTGCAAAAAAAAAACTATATGGCACTTCTCACTATTGTGTATATACCAAACTGTATGAAATCTTTCCAAGCTTCTTACCTAGAGATATTGTGTATACAAGTTTTTCAGTATTTGACCCTCAGTGACCCCAGATGACCTTTGACCTCCACCAAACACAATAGGTGTCATCACCTTACCATAACACATCCACATATCAAGTATGAAATCTATCCTAACTTCCTAACTTGAGATCTCGTGTTTTAACAAGGTTTTCAGTGTTTGACTCTCAGTGACCCCAGATGACCTTTGACCTCTACCAAAAACTACAGGTATTATCTTCTCACCACAATGCATCCACACATCAAATATGAAACCTATGCAAGCTTTCTACCTTGAGATATCGTGTTAACAAGGTTTTTAGTGTTTGACCCCAGGTGACCTTTGACCTCCACAAAAAACAATAG
>WURT03055876.1:0-14046 GCA_009936505.3 Holothuria glaberrima
GTTTCAAAATTATGCGACTGTATCCGCTACCAACCATTCTCATCCTTCAGTTTCTATATATATATATATATATATATATATATATATAAATCGAAAGTAATACTATTTACACCTTCGACCTATATATATATATATATATATATTAACGTTATATAATAACTATAGGTTATCGCAAATTATGAATGACATGGAAACAAACACGTGTATAGCAAATCTTAAAGATTATTTTTACTTATTTATTTTATCATTTATGCAGTTGAATAAACTCAGTTTTGTATTGTTAACATACATTTTTAGTTTCCATCATTGTAACATTTTTAAATCATCTATAGTTGAAAGTACTTTGACATAGACAGGTGAATGTCAAAATAGCCATGTTTTCGCTCGAATCATTAACATAATTCGTTCATCAACAGAAAACGACTGTTTTTCTTTTCTATGATGAGTGGTCACGTGACACAGACAAAAACATTCAACCCACTATAAACCCCCTTCTTATTTCTCTTGATTTAGTAAAGTGAATATGTGTCAAATCTGCTCACCGCAAAATACACAACAAACATCCCTTTATAAGCCATTTTTTCGAAAACTGCGACATATTTACAAGTACCACAGTGGATAGTGACATTCAAAATGTCTTTTACACTTTCGCTGTTGTGTCATCCACTTTAGTTAAATTTGTGCCATCAGGCTTTCTTGCCGGTCGTATTCATGCATGAACACATCAGCTTTAACCCAGTAATGTTACTTGCATGTTATACCCAAAAAGTACATGAAATTTCATTTTCCGTACTGCCACTGGCCAAGTTTACCTTATCATGTAAAGTCAGTTTCGACTAATGATAAAGCGAGGTTGATAAAGTTAAGCCAAACGTTTTGCCTACCACTGATGAAAGATACATTACTGACAGTACTACAGATTCTTAAGCGATCCGGTTGCAAAGTGGCCCTTTTAAAAAGAGAAAAGAGCACAAGACACAGTCATTTACTAGAAATACTAAAATGATTATCGAATTAAATTCCTGAAAATCTAAATTAAATTAAGCTGAACAAACAAGAGGGTCTGTCCCTCAAAGACTTGATTAACGAAAATTCATATGTATTTCTACACAGAACTACTATAAAGACCATTCTGAAGATGTTTCCTAGAAACACTTTTAAGAAAGTCGTTACCTTGGGCAAAACGACGATGGATGTGAACAATTGTGCCAGCTGGCATTGGTTAAAAGCATTACTGAAATTTTTGGCAAGTGATGTCTCCTTTATGTGCTAAAAATATGGTCAACTTTTAAAGACATGCAAACAGTAACTTCTAGTTCAAGAAAGTGTAAGAGGGAGAGACACGTGAATGTTTGAACTCTGATAGAGCCACTTAAAACCCTCGGCGTATTCTTAAACCACTCTCAAAACCAATGAAAAGATAAAACCGACAAGTGTTACATTAACTATGCAGTGAATATTGGAGAATTGAACTACTTCCTGGACAGGAGAAGGAAGTTCGACTTTAATTAATGCTAATCCAATTAGACCCAGACATGCGTGAGGGGTAATCCTGTAATGCTCGATGATGAGACTTACAGCCTTTCAGTTTTGTTGTCTGGCACTTACAATTTACACTTCTTATCACTGGCAACCTCATTCATTTCTACTGGTACTCTAACAAATGGATTAAATAGAACAATCATTTGATGCCGGGGAAGTTGCCGACAGACAACAGCTAAAAAAGAAATGCTGAGGAAAATTAAAAACGACTGGTTATTGCTTCGTGCAAATAGATGCTGGTGTTAGGAGTAATGTTAATGCCATATGCAAAAGAGCAGACTAGTTACAAGTCTATACTTTGCAGTTGAATATTGATCAATTTCTGCATAATTGAAAAGGATTTATGCATATTCATCGTTTAACGAGGAATCAAAGCAACACCTATGTACAAGCGACACTACGCGACGAAACGAGCAATTAAATTTTCATTTAAAGCGACTGGAAATGCTAAAGTGATAGGCAAAATTCGGCAAAGTCCTCTTCAAGATGTAGCAGACGACGTGTGCCTATTGTGTGTAGTTGCTAACACCTTTTAATCTTATTGAATTTTCAATGAAAACAAAGGGAGAGGGATTAGTGGTGTTAACTAGTTTTATGAGTTTTACCTTCGCAGTATGATCGTCTTCCAAGGGATTTGTGAAGTTTCTTCTGCGAAAGTATTAGCTCCATGATCAGAGGAACAGCGAATGTATCTATGATAACCTGAATTTACATTTCCTAGCAATTCATTTGTTGTTTTTCAATCATTTTAAAATGCTTTCTGCTCGAGATTGTTAACTTTAAACTAGCAAAATCGTTAACACAGATGTGTTCAAGTGACGCCAGTGTGTTTCCAAATGCCTTGCTGCCGGAAACAGAACAGAAGAGCATGTGCTTAGATACGATTGTGATACAATGAACCCTTCACGGGCAAAATCACCAACCAAAAAATGCGCGATGCAGTGATGTTGGTGAAACACCGCTATCGTCGTTAAAGGAAAAATTTGTGTTGTCAAACAGAAAATACTTCTGGAGGAAATAAGTGTAGATTTGAAATGTTTAGTTTACATTTCATGGTAATAATGGGCTGTCGTTTTTGGTATTCAAGGCAATGCCGTCTAAAGCTCCTTAAACTTACACCAGGGAGGTGTTAGGACCTCCCTGCTTACACAAAGCTAATACGAGTGCCTGAGACTTTCACAGATTGGTACATACCCAATATTGTTTTAAAACCACATGCCAACACAGTAATGGATTTTTTGTTTACTATGAAGTTGATAATGGGGGTACTCTCAAAAAACACTCTGATCATGAGGGAACTTACAAGAAATCTGGTTAAATATTTAACTAGATTTGTTCGTAAGTGCACCATCTCGGGTTTAAAAGAAACAAAATCTAGTCACGTAAATTACAACATTCAGGGTATGACCTCTTAACCATGTTAAGTGATGATATCACTTTCCCACAAATATCTAAAAGAGGACAATTTCTCAGAATGTGATGAAATATCTGTGAGTAATTTCTCAGTGATGTAAAACTTGTACTATATTATCTTGATGTAATGACATTTGGTCGTGTAACGTCTTTGTGCAACTAGTCCAAATTTCGTTCGTTCCCATGGTAAGGTTGACGTCATACAAAACATTCACATGATACATCCTCAGGATATAATAATGGCACAGTGGGAGTGAGAGGGATACCTTTATTATGCGTTCAAAAGGCAAATATTTATCCACATGAAAGGGTAATTATATTTCATCATTTCTGGAACATTGCATGAGAGATGATTGATTTCAAAGTGCTCATCTGAGGCGGATCGATGATAGATAACACGAAGGTCTAACAAACATTTTCAATTCTTTTCGGACATCAACAGCTGCTACAGCACCGCTTTAAAAACGTGCTGCTTTTAGCTACTCCCTCAGAGAAACGCAACACCAATAATCTTCTTTTTGGAAGAGGTGGGGTGATGCAAAACCCATGTTGAATATTTCGACAGAAACATGCTTCTAGCTATGAAAATACATATTAAAGTCTTCTGTGACACTGTGAATCTCGTCTTTTTCGGAATACTGCAGCATTTCATAATAAGCCTAATTCAAAGAGATATTATAAGACATTTGGCAAACTTGTTACATACTTAACATAATGAAACAGTGACATCTAAACAACCTTTGCATTTTTGCCCATACACCCGCTTTCCGTTAAAACAACAGATATTGAATACATTGTATCTCTACGAAATGAAAGCTTCTGCACGTATGACGTCTTTGGTCGGATGACGTCATGTCTCAAGAGGATAAGATTTCAGTGAACACGTTGAAACAAATGAACTTACAAATCGAGTGTTTTATGCTCAAATCTAAATGAAAAGACAGATCTCATCTTACTTCATGTGATAAATAAGACGTATCTTTCCCGAGGTAAGAATGTAAGGATTGAGATAACTAATGAGAAACACGTGTAAAACAATGGAGGAGCTTTCTACGATTGCCTTCTGAATTCCCAAACGATTATATCATTATCGGGAACTATTCCGCACGCGTGACTTGCAGAGGTAACAGAGAAATGACAGCGTTTCATATAATTGAACGTAATTATTAGTAATGCACATGAAAAGTTTAAAATTCCAAAAAATGAGAAAGTGCAATGCTTTTTGAAAGTACGTGCAACAGTTTATTTCGTAATACGGAAGTTCAGCTTTCTACTGGCTTATGCTAATGAAATAATGTATGTTAAGTGCACATACTTAAAAACACATTAAATGTTATACTTGAACATGGTTCATATTACGCTTTAAATAGGAATCTGCTTCTGACAAATGCATTTTCCTTAGTATCTTTTGGTTATCACACTCCTTAAAAATGCCCCAAAGAATTGATTGAATAAAGATAATCAAATACTCAAATATCATTACATTAAATTACACATATAAAAAGGACAAAATTCATTTTGCTGTTTTGGAACATGTTCGGTACATTTTTCCAAGGAACATGTTAGAGGGCTTTCTATAAATATACTTATATGATTGTTGGTCTTTTATTCAAAATTCAAAAACAATTCTGCGATGAAAGTAACGTGAATGTCAGATCATTCGTAAGTGGCACTCCATGTATTAATGAAGGCACTGTGCTGCCACATATCTTTTATTGAATTTTTGACAGGAGCATCAATGTCAACGCCAAGATCTGGACATATGTACAATTAGTTACTAAACAAAGTGATGTATAGACCTTTCTTATGTTATTTTAGCAACGTGGACAGTAAAGGGTATTACCGTATTTTAAGATTCACATGTGCAAACTTCAAATTTTACATCAGGTTAAGGTTCAACTTCATTAATTTCTAAGACGGCAATTGCGAGCTCACATAAAACTATTAGCACATAGGAATACATAAAATAAATTTAAAAGGAGGCTAAGCAGGCAAACAAAAACAAACAAACAACAAATTAGATAATGCAAAAACGTAAAATAAGTCGATACCAGAACCCTTATGATAACAAAGATTAAATAGTTGTAAAAGAAGACAGAGTTGTAACAAAACCAAAGAATAAGGGACAATAGTGTGTATAAACAAAATAAAACATATTGGAAAGGAGGCTAAGACAAGTGTAGAGACAAAGGTGATTAAGTACTAAGTAGAAAGAGTCCAATACCACAATTTTTAATAGTTTATTGTAAAGTGTAATACTGCGTAGTAGTGCTCTGAACAGAATATGGCCTTAAGCAGTTATACTTCTAGCTTTTGTCTTGAAAACTACTTAAAGGGAAATATTACGTTTAAAATGCACCAATATGGCATACAAAGAATCGTTATTAAACCATTCAGTCTAACCAATAAACTCTAGCAAAAGCTTTATCTCCTCAAAATATTATGGATAACAAGAGTAATGAATGTTGCATCATTTGAATTTTGTGATCGATTAGGTGAACAAATTACTTTTGTGCAACAAATAATCGAATTAATTCTTGCGAGAACCGTATTTCTTGAAAAGAAAGCTACCGTACTACCTCATTTTGAAATATCTATCATTCTGTATCTATTAACATTGGTTTAAAATATATGAAAATTTTTTGTAAAACAAACGCAACATTTCTCTTTAAGACAGTCATTTTGGAAATTGGCAGAAAAGGGGCAAAAGTAAACTAGGTCGAGAAATTATAATTTTCTAGAATGTGGATTTGGGTCATTAATTTTAGGCCCTGGAGACACTGCACAAACTCGGGTTCATCCTTATAACATATAAGTAGTAATAGATTCAGTCGTGCCGAGCAGGGTCCTCATATATATAACACGTGCGATTGTACTGTTTTACCTACTGCCTTTCTGGGTTCTTTTGTGACTTTCCTAAAATAAAGAAAACATTTTTTATCTTCTTTTCGCCTAGTTCAAGGAAATTCTGATCACAATAATCACTGTGCCATCTGTATAATAGGCTATGACGTCATTCTTAGAACTCGAGCAGATCAGGGCAGAATCGTCAGCAAACTGAATGGACAGCTGTCATTTAAATTTCAGATATATGCTAAAAGCACTGTAAATAAAAACGAGCTGACACAGGGAACTGTTTGTCCCAATGTTGTGTCTTGTTCATCGTAATTGTGTATATATGGTAACGGTATTCAACAGTTGGACAGTTAGCGCAAATTGTGAATGGGTATGTTTGCGTGTGGGGATGTAGGATTCTGTTAGGTATGAATGTCGATTTAAATGGAAAATAGAACCTTACACTATATTTTACTTAGTCAGTGTTCACTTCCTGATACCCCTAAGAACACCCTGACATTGGAGCCTCAATAAATCTAATCTACAGTCGGATGGTTTCGCGGAACTTGAGCAAAGTTTATTTTTCAATTTCTCAACATTTCTTTCAACCAGCTTATGTCATACGTAACAATATGTAGTTTGATACTGGTACCAAAGGAACGATTTTTTTATAGTGAATATGAACACAGCAATAAACAATATTAACATGATAAAAAGTAAGAACAATAGTTGGGGGAGCACAAGAAAGCTTTTGGTAGTGATTCCCCTGGAACAAGAGCACACATAAACATGTACATAACTTAACAATGACAGAAAAGAAAACATGACCATCCGCAGAAAGGACTAACTTAAATTACCAAGATGGGAATAGGGATGTAAACCAATAGAGACATAGCGAGAAAACAAAAGATAAGTTATAACCAGGTGATAGGTAGGTTTTAAAGTGACCTTTGAGCGAAGAAACAGATGAGGAATTTTTAATATGCATTGGATGTCCTTCCAAGGAATCCTTCCTAGGAATCTGATGTTTCGTTGACTAAGAGATAGCTTATAAGTACACAGTACATAATGCGAGTTGTATCTGGTGCTGTAACTGTGGCTAGATGCGGAGAAAAATTAACAAAAGTGTTAGGAAGTAAATTCTTAGAGAACTGATACATAAATACCAAAATTTGAAGCTTTAAAATATCAAATATTGCAAGGGAGTTATACCGGTAAAATATCGGTCTAGAGAGGTCTATTTTCATTTGTGATCAAGAGCACGAAAAATTTGTTTTTGGGTGACAAAAATTTTGTTTATGTGGACTGCAGAAGCGTTACTCCATACAATTTCACAGTAAGAAATAAAGTGAAGGACAAGGGAATGGTAGATAAATGACTAAGTTTCAGAATTATTCCAGTGCCTCTGACAAGCTTCCTGCATGCTGAATCAATGTGGTGTGACCAACTTAAGTTACAATCAATTACAATGCCTAAAAATAGCGCAGATTCAGCAAAGGGGATAAAATTATTTAACAACGTAATACCTTTGACATTCTTACCAGTTTTTTTCCTAATATGGGCGAAAAAGAACTACCGTGGATTTTTAGAATTTAGGTGTAATTTATTAGCAGTGAACCAATTAGTTACTTTAACCAAATTAGTATTAATGTCATAAACAAGTATATGAATGTTTGCATTGTCATAAAGAATATTGATATCATCAGCATAGAAAGTAAATTTAAAAATGGGGCAAGCTCGAGGCAAGTGGCTGATGTTAACTGAAAAAGCAGAGTCCCTAGAATTGGTCCTTGTGGCACACCAGTGTTAATAGTACGCAGGTGCGGTTACAATTTGGAATACTGACATATTGCCATCTGTCTGTAAGGGAATTTTGGAACCAGGGTGGGCAATGCCACGAATACCATAGTGTTATATTTTTAACAAAAGTATATCATGATCTAGCGTATCGAACTCCTTGGAAATATCTTGAACAAACCTTAGCAGATGTCAGTACATACGTACGTCCCTACCGGTGCTGTGGCAGAGTGGACAAAGGCAGTGGCATTTGAAGCAATGAAGCTTGGCAACCGGGAGGTTCTGGGTTCGATCCCTGGGAGGGTCAAAGAAAGGTTGGTTTTTTATCCAAGGAAGGTTTCCCATCTGAACAAGCCTTTTCAAAAAGATCCAAATTTGATCAAAATTGTTGTAATTTATAAGCCATTAGGCTTCTCCCAAATTTATGGTCTCTAGGCTTCGTAACTCAACTGCCCTTCAGGGGATACACCATTAATAACACGGCAGGGTGCTGAAATAGCTGATCTCACCAATCCCAAAATGACAACAGGTACGGTGGTTGTGAGAGAGCGTTTCAACCATTGATTGGTGGATAATTGTTGTAACATACACTCTAAAAAGCGTGTTTAGGAATTAAACACAATTTTTGCTCCCACTTTGGAAACATGTTGCAATACTAAAAAGACATGCTTAAGTTTAAAAGTGTTTTCAGAGTCAGAAAGTGGGGGCAAATAAGTGTTTAGAAAAGTGTTTAATTCATAAACACTGTTTTTACAGTGTACCTGAGTATATTGAACATAATATTTGCGTCAAGATTGATGGTGAAATATGTTAAAAAGGAAAGTATTGGCTGTCCAGGATGTCTAACAGATGGTAAGTTATTTGCTAAGTAGGAGTGTAAGTGGAGGAAGTGCCCTTGCACCATTTTGAAACAGATTTTCTTCTAGAGGGTAACGAATACAAAATAATTCAATCATTTCCATCTTTTTCTGTACAATTATAAAGTAAAGTTTCATGTCTTACTCAATACGGCTTTGATCATCCAGGTGAGTGAAAAAAGTTCCCGCAATGAAAGAAAACTTATTTTCATGGATTTAATAAGTATTTAGCATACTGTGATTGCGTATGTACCCTTTAAGGACAATTGTGTGTGTGTGTATGTTAGATGTTGCACGTATAAACGCTCGTACGATTGCACGAAGAAAGTAGACGAATTGGAATCTACCTTTCATTGTGACGACAGTGTAAGCGCGCTTTACCAACTCTTTTGCCGACCAACCACGTCGTCATTGGTTTGTAAACACTAAATGAGTCTATAAAGGAATGAACACTTTTCCCGCAATGCATATTTTTTTCACTACAAGTTCTACACGAACTGTACTTTTCATATTGAAAATGATTTTCAGAAATGCAGTGTCTAACTTTGATGTACGTATGACTCGGTTTATTGAAATTATATAGATCTATATCTTTTGTTGATAACGTCTTCATCCATTGAAAAACGTACCTACTTTCCCAGACCGTGCCAAATACCACAAGTGGGTTCAGGGGCTCGTCAAGTGGTCTCGGTGGGTCTAGGGGTAAGCTGTAGAAGAGGCTATAGGAAAGCCTGAAAGCTGAAGGGTTGTGTGCAAAATAATAATTTGATCACGTGATTACCGTATCTTTTAAAATGAAAAGCCCATTAGTTATTTTACATAATGAATGCAACGTGAAAACGGGATAGTTAAAGGGTGCTTCCCCGACCCAAAACGCACAATGGATACCTGTCCGTAAAGCAGTCACAACTGGGTTATAATTGTTGTGTAAACGAAAACAATGAAATCTTATTTTCTTTACATACTACGGTCATAAACTTTGGAAAATCAATGGCTAATAGATGTTAGGCGTACATTGGCTATTTACATAGACCTGTCCTGTTCACATCTCTCACAAACATAACACTCAATTTTTTTTTATTGATATTATTTTTTGAGGGTTTCCTCAAGATTTCAGGTAGCTCACAATCTTGTTGCCATGGGGAATCCACAGCTTGAGATACTATCAACGCCGGTCCATCCCAGATAAGCCTTATTTTACATGAATGACTATTGTTTTTACATTTTTAGCACGATTTAAATAGCATTGTCTTAATTCCAGAATGGAATATCTGTACCCTAGTAATGAATATATGATTTATTCAGGCCATCAAAATAAATCTAACGATTTGATAGACCTGTTGGTTGCTTCAAGATTTCGGTGACCTGGAGGTTAAACGATGATACTTTACTGATGTGTGTAGTTGAGAGGGCTTACTCACCAACTTAAAAAAGTCATGTCAGGATGTGTAAGAAGCAAATGTACTTTGAGATCACATATTGGAGCTTTTGCGAACAAAACTCTATTACGAAGATTTGAAAATCCTCTGCTTGTGATGTTTTGAAACTAGAACTGTTTTCTTGTTAATAACAAAGCCGGCTATTCTATTCAAATGTAGATCCCTTTGGTGGCATGTAACACATACAACTAAATTTCCATAAAAACCAATTACAGGGATATTCTACGTGAATGTGACATTTATTATAATTCTTCAAAATAAATTAAATCTTTTTGCAACTTGGATTTCTTTTGTTTGGGTTTTTAAACTCTTTCATTTAGGTAAAATATTGTCATGACTGCAATGTTTTTAAATTTTGCAACCGAAATGTAATTGTCTATTGGATGATTTGGAATGTTTAATGTACAGGATAAGTTTAAAAATATTCGTACATTCATATCATGTCATAACCATATCCTTGGATAATTAACTCATCAAATGCTAAGAAATAGAGTCATATAAATTGTAGAAAGAAACAAATTGAAAAGTCCTCCATTTACTGGTTTTGAGATTTTATTAGGATTACAGATCAGGGAGTTGTTATTAACAACAATAACAACTTCCTGTACAGATCATGTGAAACTTTGATAAGTATGCATTCATTTTGCAGTTTTGTATTCTTACATAAGAATTGACGCAGTTAACTTAAAATTTTGGGAGGGTTCGCGGTAACTAACTTTTACACTTTATGGGATTTAATTATCATAAGTGCCTGTACCAATTTTTACTCTAAATTGAAGAAAAATTTGCGTGAACAAGTAATGTGATAGCAACGCCATATCACATTGGTATGTTGGTGTCAGTGAATATTAACAGTGGCATAGCCAGCGGGGAGGCAGGGGGCTGAGTTCCCCCTACAGAAATTTGGAAAACGCGGTGAGCGATGTTGAAAAATGAAGGAGAGCAAAAAAAGAAAAAGAAAAAAACCGGCAAGACGAGGGATGGATTCAAGGGTGGCTCCAAAGGGGAGGGGCAGGGTGGCCATAGCCCCCCGTCGCGGAAGACTGTACCCGTCGGGGAAGTTTTACAGTTTTGTTGGGAGGTCTTAGTCGATACGATAAAGTATGCAGTCCCCAACGGCGACAAGTCTCCCCGATGGTTTAACTGGTTTTTGCTATCAAGAGGACAATTTCTCTAATAAGAACCCAAAATTTTCGGCTGTAGATTCACTCCAGTTTCTTCAATACTTCCATTCCACAAAGCTAGAGAGCAAAAGTCCCATCAACCTTATCAAGTAACAGGTAGGCAGAGTAAACTGTTTATGTAGAGGTCGTAAATTTCATCCCATGTCACAAAGCTAAGTTGCTGTTTTCTGGTGTGTCATGCGGTTCGGTCAGTTTGTGAGCGACTCACGAAGCAAAGTTTGACTATTTCATCGGGTATTCCAAGTGGTTTCGACACAATGTATGTTATCCCCGATACGGTCTACAACCCCTACAGTTTCATTTTTTTTCTTTTTGTTCTTAATGATTACATAGGCTACGTTTTTTGTGTAACCCTACCAAAAATTTTCGCCCGCTTCTCGCGCTTTGTAATTTCACGATTCAGACTCAAAAGAACACTATCAGTGCGCAACTCGGATTTGAAGTATTAAGTGATATTGTGCAAAATACGCCCTGCAATGGTTTGGGATAGTTAGGTTCCTTCATATCCCCTTCTCACCAATCCCTCGACATAGGGGCTGTCGGAACTTGAAGTAGCTGGCACGGGAAAAACATTAAATCAGTGCGGAAATATTTCCCTCTAGCATATACAAATTTTTTGCAATATATGCCTCAAAATGGCAAATCCTAGCCCAACCCCGGGAGGGATGAGAAAGTTTTCCTTCATACTATATGACTTGTATATGTGTTATGAAGCAGTGGACTTGAAAATGGAAGCTGAATGCTTTGGAGGGCAGCAACTATTTTTGAAGGGCGGCCATTTTCACTAGGAGGGCGGGTCGCCCCTCTTAAACCCCCTGTGGAGAACACTGAGATCTAGTATAAAAGGGAAAAAAATATTGCACCATTTTGCATCTAAGCCCTTCGAGACAGCAAAAAAAATTCAAAAGGGGAGGGGGACACCCCTCCCCTTATACCCTCCCCCAGGACGACGGTCAAGAATGAGGACGAGGAGTGGACTTTGCCCCCACACCAAAAAACTAGCTACGCCCCTGAATATTGAACAGGGCGTAGATCCAAGGGGCACATAGGGGCGTGTGCTCTTGCCCTTGCCCTTGCCCTTGCCCTTTTTTGCCGGCCAATAGATGGTATAATCTTAAGACGCTGTGTTGTTCAAAAGTAAAATAGAACTATGTGCTCTATTCAGAAATTTCCTACGAATGTGATTGGTAATTTACCATTTAACACCTACCACCCTACTCATTGCAAAATCTCCATCAATTCAGCATCGCTTGGAGACTCCATAGAAATTATTCTAGTGATTACACCTGTGCCCAAAGATCCATAGAATATAAAAAATTCTGGTGCCAAGATTACAAACCGAATATCATTTAACATAGCTTTAAGCATGTTGTCGTTTCTAGGCTCGTACTGACCAGTTGACATGCTTGAACCAAAGTATACAACCAGTGGCGGAGCTACCATATGGTTAGGTTTTACCGTATTGACAGATTGAGTCATAGTGTATTTAACTACTTTGAAGTGCCCCTACAGGCCATTCTCACCCCTCTGACCGAATTCCCCTTCCTCCGCCACTGTATACAACTTATCAAAACAAGTACCTACATGTGGTGGACTTTGACCCTCGTCTGCCCAACGTTTCTTTCATTCTTATAAGAAACACCTACCATTAGAGAGTTTTCCTACACACTCCATCATTCCAGCATTCAGATGAGGAAAAACTAAAAACCTTAAAGAGGTAACAACCCCCCCCCCCCCACACACACACACACCTCTAAATGAAAGCTCAGACCCCTACTTTGCCTACGAATGATGGCTTTTCACCTGTAACAAGAAATGTAACTTTTGCCCAAACCATATCCATATCCTTCCTAAGTTCGTATATAGGTCGTCTACAAAATTAAACAGAAAATTGATTGCACTTCCCAAAATGTGTTTTAAATCGCTACTTGCACCAAATGTAATGTTCAATGTCCTGGTTCCACGTCGTCTCCCGACATTTATGAAACCACAAATCCTCTAGTGACTCGATCTTTCTGGGCAATCTGTGTTACATCTGGTCCAGTCTGTTAGTTTCAATACGTGGTTAGATGAAATAATTTTCTTTTAAAGATTAATGGGCAATAGAGTAATTTTAGACTTTATATGGCTGAGTACATCTAACAAATTAGACTCTAAAAAGTCTTTATGATCACGTAATTTCTATTAACTGTGAATCCTTTAAGTTCAGTTTGTTGATCAGTGTATTCAAAAAGCTGGTCGTAACAAAAGAGACTTTGGGAAAATTGCCTATTAGAAATTAGCGGGAACGGATTTGGAGATTAAGACACTGTAACCCCCAAGGGACTTAGTATGGATTATGTTTTTACTGTCAATATATGCATTTCAGGAAAGCTCGTTAAGCCGTTCTCTTTATTTGCTGTTTTATTTTACTTTCAATATCTTTAATTATTCTACTAATTTTGTACATATTTCTCTTAGGTTAACCTCTTTTTTATTCGTTAGGTTTTATTCTATCTTTCAATTACGTTTTTGTTGTTCTTGCTTTATGATTATTTCCGGCTCCTTTTCAATTTAAAGGTCTTTTAATTACTTCTTTTAACTTTTTTTGTCTTTTATTTTGAATTTGACTTCTCTTTCTTCATTCTTGACCTTACTTATAGCTTTTGTGTGTTGTTGGGTTCTACGACTCCTTCGTTATATCTTTTTCTCGGGGTTTTTGGTATTGTAGTGCTTTGTTTTCAAGGTTTTACGTTTTTAGTGTTTCCTTAGTTTTCTATGGCAATTTTGTGTCCTCAAGATTACCTTGGGGCTTATCTTTTACTAGAGCTTGCATTCTTCTCCGTTTTTAAATGCTAGCTTAGTTTTTCTTAGCTCATTGTATCCTAGTACGTTGCCTGAAGAAGGACATCTTTGATATATTTTTGTCCCACTGTGATGCATACCAATGAGTTATTCCGGTTCCCAGGCATCTCCTTATATGAGTGGTGGTTCAGGTGG
>WURT03055887.1:0-14046 GCA_009936505.3 Holothuria glaberrima
CTTTCGTTTGGACACAACATTGTACTGGGGGAAGGAGGTTTTGTAAATTACGCACAACATTGAACTGGGGGACGGGGGTTTCGTAAATCGTGCACGACATCATACTCTACATGGTACAGCGGTGGGAGGTGTTCCATCAGTTTTGTCAAAGAATGTAGTTTCAAAAGAGGAACAAGCGTTGTTTCTCCATCTCTCACAGCTCCCAGGTACAGCAGTCAAGGAAAACATGGTAGGGTTTCCTCGAGACACATATCCACTCGCTTTCACAGAGAACGGGACCCCAATATGTTTCAAGTGTCAGAAACCAGGGCAATGAGGATTTGCCCAGTAAGGAAAGGAGCTACACCGAGGCAAGGTTAACTTGGGAGCCGCCCTTTGACAGTAGGAACTGGATCCACTTGCGTAGCCATACTAAATGGTTACCCGGACTTAGAAAAGAGGGAATATAACTCGGATGCAGACTAGAAGGAAAAGACGTATCGGCTTTGGTGGAAAACGGTGCAACATCTCACTTATTCATGCGATTTTATTTTTCGAACTTTCTATCGAGTATAGGCCCCAACTGAAACAGGATGGTTTGTGCATGATACTCACTGACCGAAAGTCTACCTGTTTATGGAAAGACTGAGATAGAAATTAAAATTGGCGGCAGGAAGAGGAGGCACGTGTTTTGGTTGCAGATTTAGGGCTGGATTGCATACTAGGGTTAGATTTCCTGAAACAGCATGACTACGTAATCTTTGCCAGAAAGAGCCAATTTATAATCGAAGACGCCGTAGAGGATATTGTGGCACCCAGTAATGCAGATGACACATTTCAAGTTGACGGAGTTTGATGCAGATTATTTGCCTAGGAAACTATAGTTCTGTAAACCCAATCAGAGACGCTTATTACTGGAGGTGAAGGGCTTGAAGTTTTGTAATATGCTGGTGCAGAGGAAGTCCAGATGATTAATCTGTCGAGCTTACTTTTCGGGAAGAAAAGTGTTTTGGTTGCTCGATGTGTAGTAGATGTAGAACAGAGAGCTATCCCAATTTGAGTGATAACCCTGTGACCGTGTATCGGCAAACAACTTTTGGTATATGCGAGCGAGTGGAAGAGATTCTCCCGGAAGTGGTGCTGATGATGCCACCCAAGGATGTACACAATCGGACGAGACTGTTCTTAAAACAACTGAAAAAGCTGTTTGGCACATGTAAGAAGAAGCTAGACGAAACTCAGAGTAAAGAGGTCAAGAGGTTTTTGCACAGGTGGCAAGGTGCGTTTTTCAAGGGTGCAGGGGACCTCGGAAGGTCACTCTCGACAAGCACAAGATAAACATAGGAAACAATCCGCTGATACGCCAGCCAGCAATGAGATAACCTTTTCACAAACAGGAAGAAGCATCCAAGAAAATCAAGGACATGTTGTCGCATGACGTCATCGAGCCATCATTCAGCCCTTGGTTATCCGTTATTGTCCTAGTGAGAAAAAAGATGGGAGCCTGCGCTTTTGCATGGGTTACCGAAGGGTGACTGATGTGACTGTCAAGGACTCTAACCCGCTTTCCAGAATTAATCACGCCTCAGACAAGTTTAGTGGCGCCGCGTGGTTTTCCACACTAGACTTAGCCAGCGGGTACTGGCAGATAGAGGTGCAGCCCCAGGATTGCCTTTTACACCCACGAAGGACTTTTCCAGGTCAAAATGATGACTTTCGGGCTTTGTATTGCCACATTCGAACGTCTCATAGATCGAGTCCTTGGAAAGCGGGAAAGTTGTTTGGTGTACGTGGATGACGTGGTAATTCGCGTTCCAAGATCATTTCAGCAGGCTCGTGGAAGATGTGAAAAATTGAGCGAGATGAGACTGAACTTATCGCCCAACTGAGAAATACCAGCTCTTTCAGCAGGAAGTAACATTTTTGGAACACGTCGTCAGTTCTAAAGAAATTCAAACTGATCCATCTAATATCGAGGCAGTGTTTAAATGGCCCCGTCCCAGAAACGTGTATGAAGTTCGTAAGTTCGTTGGACTCTGCAGTTACTACAGACGGGTTACTAACGGTTTTAGTTCGATTGCTAAGCCACTGCACAGGCTTACAGAATCAGGCAGAGAATTTCGCTTGAGTTATGAGTGCGATGAATCTTTCTGTGAACTGAAGAAACGGCTCGAGCCACTGAGCACTTCCTTAGTTACCCCATAAGGGATAATCCAATTATTCTGGACGCACATGCAAGTAATCATGGGATAGAAGCAGTTCTCTCACAGAATCAAAATGGTAAAGAACATATCATCGGCTCTTACCCTATTGCCAGTCCTACGGACTATGGGAAGAAATTGAGAGAAAATGGAAAAATGAAGGAAGACGAAAAGCAGCTATCACCTCAACCTTCGGAAAGGCCTAAAAAGCGGCGAAAGGAACCACAGAGGTACGGTTTTAGTTAATTTGTGAATGGGCACCTGTGGGAATAGTGTTGTGAACGAAATTGTTAAATTGACGAAAAAATTAGGAGTTTACATAATGCAAAAATTCATTATGCACAGAAGTACAGAAGTTCTCCTTTGATTTTTTGTGTCAGAAGTTATGCAGGATGCATAAGCTAAGGAGGGGGTAGTGTAACGTAAGAACAACCAATTTCCTGGCTTGAAAGGTGGCGCCCTATCGAATTTTGAAGCAGAAGTTCTCCCGCTCTTCCGCGAACCACGTGACATCCGGCCTAGCGAGGGCAGGCTTGTATGTGTTTGGCGCGGTTCACTTGTGAGCTGGAGCTGAAAGGAGACGGACTCAGAACTACGCTGTGCGCAATCGCCGAAAAGAATCATCCGGAACTTGTGCGTTTCAAGGAAAGACAAGTGTGGTGAGGAATGTATGAGTAAGGCTTTCATATAGGATTTATTAGATGTAAAGGGAGAGAGCTTTTGCTGTTTACATAAAAGTTACTCTACGCTGACATTATAAGCGAAGGTCCTGGGAAGCCTAGGCTACGAGCTAGTTAGTATTTCTGTAATGATGAAGTGCAAGAAACATCCCAATTTCCTCGTCTCCCTTTCCAGTCTTACTTCCGTCACCGACCCTGAATCATACACATTTATTTGAGCTACGACTAGCTACTTAGATTGAGGGCTAGCCTGTCCAAGAAAAGAGATCTACAGGGCTTAGTTAAAGTTATTCGGTGGTTTTGGTTAGACTGTAGACTATAAGGGTAGTATCCTACAGAAAACAGAGTGTAAGCTGGAGAGTCCTGTTCCCCCTCCTCGTACATATAGGTGTCATTCTTTGGAGGTGTGCCGAGGGTGTCAGCGCACTCAAGATGAATGTTCCAGCGTTCTAGAAGGAAAGTCTGCTGAGGGTTTTAGGGCACTGAAGGGAGATGTTTCAGCGTTCTGGCAGGCATGTCCACCGAGGGTTTCAGCTGCTCAAAAGTGGATATTTCAGCGTTCCGGCTGGCAAGACTTCTGAGGTTTCAGCTTACTGAAGGTTTGGGCCCCATCTCTCTGGAAGGTCAGGTTGTTATCTTGGTATTCAACCCCCCTAAGATCCGTCCTTCGAGTGACTGCTGTCCGATTTAAAGTTCGCAAAAGTCTGATCAATTTATCGATCATTTGTGCATTTATAATTTTGAAATGTAATTTTCAGGAAAAGAAAAGTGATTTCCTTTTGTACTATAAATTGGCTTCTTTTGTCCTCCTTTTATGTGTTTGTACCCACCCTTGCCCTCCCCTCAGTTTTAGTGAGTATTCCTGCAGCACATGAGCCTATCCCCATGATCTCGAAGCAGGGCCCGCGTTACATCGAAAATACATCTATTTATAAGAAAAGATTTAATGACAGAATATTTTTCTTTGAGATAGATTTTTAAATGTGTAGCCCTTTTCCGTAACCTGCACGATGGTATCGTGCAAACAGAGTAAAAATTTTTAAAAAATAATAACTCCGTTATGCAATACTCACCAGCCTTCATTTAACCACCAAAATAAAGCCAACAAATAGATCCTTCAAATGCCACCATTTTGGGGGGTTGTAATGGGAATTGTTTCAAAAATATCATTAAATATTTGTTTACATTCGACAAATATGCAAAAATTCGAAAAAATGCTCAAAATATCTCAAAATTTAAAAAAAAATTAATTCAGGCACTTAGAAAAAGGCCAGGCTACTCAATTTAAGTTCTGTTTTCAAAAAAGCGTTAAATTTGGTCACAAACATACATTTCTAACGCAAAAATCCCCTCCAAATATCAAAAATTTTAACCCACAACCACCCCTCCTATTTTTTCATGCACGAAAATGGCTCTTTTGACCTACCCTACCATGCGTCCACGGAGCTCGCGTTTCACTGTGCACTGACGCATGGAGTATGTGTGTACTGTGTGTACAGTGGGCAAGTTATTCAAAAGTAAACAAATACTAAAATGGGTATATCTTCCTCATTTTAGCTCCAATTTCCTCAAATTTTTTATCAAATGAGAGAAAAAACTATGATTAACAGTCCTCTGCACCATAAAATACAAAGAAACCCTTATGATGTCATCTTATTTGCATATTTAAAAGAGAAACATTATTACGTCATCTAATTTGCATATTTGCACCTTAATTAATTAAAAAATTATATTCATTCAAATTTTCATTCTTTTCTCTTACCAAAGATATATTGGTTCTTGCAGAGAATATTCTTCTAAGTTAACTAAAAAAAATTCCTGAAAATATTCATCCTCTTGAACACTGAAATTGGTTATGGAAAAGGGCTAGTGTGTTAAGATAAGTCGTTCGTGAGGTAAGGTCCCAAATCTTTCACGCATTTTAAGCATGGTTAAGATTAAAGACGTGATAGGACAGGTATCATGTGACCCGTAAACTCCGTCAAAAAGACACGTTTTTGGGCAGGACTTTTGTGAAGTAATTGAGTGCATGCTTCAAGCAGTGTTAATCTGAGGTCACATTTCGTTGTAGCTCCATGATCACACAAAGCTTCACGCCTCTTTCTTAGTTTGGTAACTACACCCAACATTCGAGGAGGTTGCTCCTGTCATTTTCATTGAGACTGAATAATTGAACGTTAGCATGCGATCTGTGCCTTAACGTTTCCGTAGTGACGTACTGCAAAAACATTCTGCGGACACAAACCTTAACCTCGCGAATCAATTATCGACACGTTTCCAGATAATGCAGAATTAACAGGAGCTTAGAAATACACTTATTTGTGCGATCAGAGTTGGGCTATTATCGTAAATAAAATCACTAACCCTGACAGTTCAAACGAGTCACATTTGTAGCAAGGAAAGCGTTCTATACACATTATGTATTAAGTCCCCCCCCCCCCCACCACCACCAAGCACATAACACGAACCACATCCTTTTCGCTCCCTTGTACATATGAAGTTACATTGTTGATTTAATATTAATAATAACAATGGAAATTTACAATCGGCAGAAAGGCCCAAGGCACGTGCAGGGCTCGAAAGGAAACAAAGCAAGGTACCAACTCACGAACCGAAACAGGAACTCTTGAGAAAATGCAGTTGATAAAATGACCTATTAGCCTGGATTTAAATAACTGAGATGATGGACGAGATCTAACGCGGTCAGGGAGCCTGTTCCGGAAGATTCGAATTTATGAAAACGTTGATCAAATGGAGCTGTCAAAGGTCACCTTTCTAGATTATGCGACATTTACACGACCCTTTCACCCAACAATACTTGTAGCATCGAGAGCGCCCTCCATTTTAAAACTGTTAAAGAACGATCTATCTTTAGTCCAACTTAGCCAGGGCACGCTAAGTGTCTATTAGTTTTCGATGAAACACTTTAACATTGTATTATAGCGGACAGGTTCCCAATACAGCACCATTCCCTGAACTAGTGATTCTTAACCGTTATGCTGAAAAGATTGTATTATTATTATTATTTCATCGTTCAAAATGATCGCTCCGACAGAATTACCGGTAATAAACAGCGGTATAAAAAAGACATGTTGGTGTGTTTCAAAAGCCTCTGCATTCTATCCTGGTGTGAAGAAACCTATGATCTTACCTTGAAGGCCAATGACTTCGAAAAATGATAATTTCAAAATGATATCAACGGCTGAGATAGGGACAAAAAGGGCTCCAGAAAAAGTGTTGCTAGAAATTTAAAATGCCTTATATGATCAAAACTCAGCCATATTACGTGAAGAATTAGGGTGTAAACTCTCAAGAAGTATGTAAACCAGAAAAGATTCCGTAAAGGCATAATTATTTACAACTAGGCCCAACGTTAATGAATGATTTGTTCACTCAAAGAGCTTTTAGTTCCCAGCTTTAACTTACTGTGCATGTTTGTTTCCTTTTACTTCTTCTGACTGCGCTTTGTTTACTTTACTTTTGTGTTATTAATCGAAGCCACAGCTTCGATTGTAGGGATTGCTCTACAGGCGAAAAGTCCAAAGTGTTGTCCTCTCGCTAAGACAGTAAAGGATACGACTTCCATAAATGTACAGCAATAATTAGCACATATGCAGGTGTAGTTGTGCCAGCGTAATACGGATTACCATTGCAATCGGTGCAGTGAATGTTCATCGTACTGTAATGTTGGTTCTACAGGCGGAGGTACGGGAAATCTGTTTCCACTTGTATCGGAATTGTTAAACATTTGATATTTTTTATGGAACAGAATTGTAATTGTGGGGATTTTTCGTTTTATCTTTTTAATATTTGCTGGTGAGAAAATAAGCAGGCGACAATTGTGATAAATACGTATTACATTACAGAAAAGTTTGACTGTTTCAAGAAGTCTTTCGTTAAAGAAGTGGAATTATTGTGCATAGCACCCTGTGCGAAGCAAAGCCAGCAGTCAAACTGAAAGATGACACTTTGAAACTCATGTACGTGTAAATGTTAAGAACAAAGTAGGCTTGTTCGAACACTTCCATGGTTCGAACAACAAATTAAATGTCGACTATTTCCAACTGAAACGTAATGATTTTGGTAAAAAGAAGGTCCAGGTAGGTCTAACGTTACTTGTCTGGGTAGATATGGGTCAGCTGCCTCAAAAATTTTGACAGAAGCCTACGCTACACATTATAGGCTATAACTTGGTACTTCACGCGCCTGGTTAAGGCCTAACGTTACTCACTTGCCAGAAAAGCTAAAGACGTTGCACTTCTAAGCTTTTTAATCTTCAAGAGGTTTCGGTATAAACTTGCCAGCTTGCCAGCAAGTACAGAAATGTCTAGTTGTAACTTATGGCTAAACTTTGCTATGCGTTTTATCACCCCATATTCTTTTGTCTGGTATCTCTTACGTATTTATGCCTCTTTTTTCTCATTGTTCGAATTGCTTTGTACTTCGTCAAGTTTATGCTTTTTGTAATTCACTAATTTTCATATTCTTTACTTTTTAATTTGTTGTAGCTATGCGGACCTCGTGGAAGATAAGCTCCTACAGGTTTGATTAAGTACCCTCAATAAATGAATTTAATACATATAATACAAATAACATAAACCCCCTTTCCTCGGATTCTTTCATCACAAGATAAACACTGTCAAATACTATCACGAGCGATGTGATATTTAAAAGCCTTACAGTTAGGTCAAACTCCGGCAAATGCCAATCGGCCCTGTGGCGGGGAGGGATCAATCGAAGACGTTTCCCGCGAGGGCCGAACGTGTGGCCATTGTTGACCCTGTGTAACAAGTTACCAGCAGGGAACAGCGGCAAAATCGATTGGAAGCCCTGAAGTATTTAGAGATTAAGCTAGGTAAGTAAACCACGAATCGTTATTAGACTCTACGTCGAGCAACGGTTGAAGACAGCTAGAAATATACTTTCTGAGCAGCTGAATTTTGCTTCGCGCCTGTTTCTTGTTTTCGTGTACATTTTGACCTTTCGCCTTATGTGGGTCCTTGCAGTACTGCCTTGTCAATTCGCAAACTAAAGTGTGCACCTTAATGTTCGGTGGAGTCTAGGGGAACGGGCCTGGTTAGGTCCAGTGACAAAGCCCGGAATTTCAGGTCGGTGGCGGTATTAGGATTTTACACAAAAGGGGGGAGCTTATTCTGTTAAGGCAAAGTTCGAAGCTACGGCCGTCAAATGCAGGGCCGTCGGAACCGGGGGCTGCAGCCCCCAATAATTTTGCCATGCATAGTTTTTCAATGCAATAAAAAGTGAAAGACTGAGAATTAAAAATAATGTTACCTTTCTAAAAGTTATATCACCTATCATTCAGTCTGTCCGTATTATATTAAAACAAATAACGTATCATTTCCGTTATTCAGTCAATAAGGAAAAAAATCGTTTATTAAAGTATTTGAATATAGCAACTCAATGTACGACGAACTAAATTTGACTTTCTGCGTCAATATTTGGAAATCTAAACGGTCAATGCATGATGAAGTCGCGAAATTTTGCGGTGCTTTATCTAAAGTTACTTATTATTTACAGTGGCGTAACTCCTATGGGCTCGGACCGTACTGAGCCTGGGTCCCCGACCAAAAGTGGGCGCCCGCTATACTGATGCACAGAAAAAAGCTAGGCTAAGTAAATTCAAGGTCTAAAAATTGTGATTGCACCTGCAATATTCCTTGCTTCAGGAATGAAAATGAGCGCAAAGTTCATTGGACATATCAGTAAACAAAGTAATAACATTTTCGTACAATAATTTTGGTACAATAATACATTATTGTAACCGAAACACTTTTCCTAAAATGTACAATTCCGATCTCTTCAGGGACCCCGCATCGGTAGAGAATCTTAGAGCAATATAATGTCATGAGAAGCATGTACGGGGTAACATTCGTTGTAGTTACACATTTTTATAACGATTGCCATACCACCGCCAGAATATCACTAAATAATGATTATTTCTATGCATGTAATTATTTGCAAGATTTGCTAAGTTACCTGCATTTTGCATCTAAGCCACCTTACCTAACTAAACAAGAATTTTTTCAAGGAAAAGTGTTGTTACCCCTCCACTCAGTCACCACAGCTTACCCAATTACAGTCAACCAAAAGTATAAGTATTCACTTAATCGTGAAAGTTTCCTAATAATTATATGGTCAGTTCGAAAATATGTCAAAGGTAGCACCATTTTGCATCTAAGCCATCTTAAATTTACAAAAATTTCTCAAAAATACACAATTTTTACCGACCTGCTGGCCAGATGTATCTACGGTGGATTTAAAGCACCATCTTCTATAGTGCCCCAAAATCGCCAACCTCTGGTGGCCCCACTGGACCTCCTGATAGGGGGCCCTTTGGATCCAGGAGCAGGGGCCCTCAAGCTCATCGCTACGCAGCTGATTATTTATATAGTTCCACAGTCTATAACTATTTCCTCTGCCATCTAAAACACATATTCGATTACACTGGGAAAACCTATTGTTCGAAATAACAATCAATGGGGGATTTCGTTATCAATTTTATCAAAAGGTCCCCTAAAAATGTAGACATATTTCGTCCCCTATATTTAGTAGAAAGTCTAAGCTTTAATTAAATCGCATTGCCTCCTTACCCAAAGGGATTAGCTTATAAGGTGGGGAAATGGTTTCAATTTATCAACCCAACTTGGGAAGTCAATTTAAAAATTCAGGTCAGTTTTCTACAAAATTGGGGTGAAATTTGAAATCAAAATTTGGGTAAATTTATATAAACATCAAACAAAAAATAAACCAACATTTTAACTTTTGGGGCCATTTCCTGCAATCTAGCAGGCACCATTTCAAAAATTTCTTCCATACGCTACGCGTCAACTCATGGTGTCACGTAGCGTGCCTACATTCCATCTTTTCAACACGCACACGTCAGCCCCCCCCCCCCCCCGCCCAATCGAAAATACCTTCCGACGGCACTGAAATTTACAAAGCTTCGACAGATCCATACCTGCATCATGTTGTAATTAGAGAAAATTCCCGACAGAGACTTCGGGGGCATTATGGAGGAGCATCCCCCCCCCCATTCTCCAGCTACGCCATTGTTGCTGATCACAATGAAACTACTACTGAGTAAAAATGTCACGGATGAAATTTCCGGTTGAACGATTACATCATGGAAGACTAGGCCTACTAAATTAAGATAACGATTAACAAACGGTCAAGTTTGAATTCATTGCACGGGCTAGGAAGTTTTGGATTTCGATCGATGAATTGCCTAGTCTTTTTCGTTTTGTTCATATTGATATTGATATGCACATGATGTTTGGGTCAATGACTCGTCACTTGACTCTTTGAAATAATTAAAAGTGCCAAAATGTCCCAAGCAGTGTTTCATTTCAACATCTTTCTGGGAAGACCAGTCGCAGCCCTCTTTCGGAGATTTATCGCCTTTAATTTTCACGCTCACAAAGTGAGTCATTGCAACAACCATTTGTTCAAAATCGTGGATCTGCACCCAACAGTTGAAGCGCGTAGCCAGGGTTGTATCATGGGGAGGGTTTTGTTGGAGTGTAACTTGGGGGAGGGATACGCGGGGAGGAGCCACGAGAGAAAACGGCTTTTTAAGGTCTCCAGATGTGAAATGGTGCAACGTCTGTGCCCCAAACGCAGTGAAGTTTATCGAGGCAGCATATTTTCCCCAAGACTCTGATGATTTTTGCCATTTTTTCAAGCTTGGGTCATGTGGGGTTTAAACCCCCCGAACCCTCCCCTTCGCTACGCGCCTGCAACAGTTACATGAACATTTAGTGAAGTGAATTTTCGCATTCCTTTTAGTACGGGGAAAAAAGGATTGAGAAAAAGACATGTTGAGCTTTTTGTTAATTTTGGAGAAGAATGGGAAAAAGTTTTCGACCAAGGTGGAAATTAAAAAAGAAAAGGTTAAGAAGCACTGGTGAAGTGCCGTCGGTTCATGAGATATCTACTTGCTAAAAACTCACCTACATACCATTCTTCCCCAAGTTACCAAACCTCCTAGCTCTGCGACTGAATCATAAATGTATTCTGTTTGTTTGTTTTTGTTTTTCTTTTTTTCTTTTTTTTTTTGGATAGTTACAAAATTCATTATAAACTTTTTGAATGAACATGACTAAAGGTAATCGTCCTGCGCCAAAAGGTGAAACTCTTTGTCGATTTTCTTGAGAATGTATACATTATATTCAACGGCCAACATTAGAACGCTACAGAGCACTTTTGTATATGATTATTAATGTAACGACCATTGTACTACCTGTAGATTCGCCCTCTTGACGCAAATAACACGAATTGCGAGATGGGACGTTAAAACACCACATTTCATGAATTTCTAAACTGATGACATATGCATACATTACCTTCGGTTTCCTATTTAACACATAAAAATGAATACAACAGAGATTATGAGCCAAGTTCTATATCTCCCATACACCATTATTTAACGAAATAAAATGTGTCTGGGTTGCTCCTCTTGAGAGGGATAAAAATTCAAAATCATGAAAGGAAGAAATGTCTTATGCAAATTGAAAGCCTTGAGAAGTGGCATTTCCGATAATCTGCAGACACCGGCTCTTTTGCAGAAAATTGTTTTGTGGCGCTTCGCCCAGATAGTGTTACGTATTAGTCTCACTACACTTATGTCTTCACAAATGATACTGAAAAGGCCCCCTCCTGTGATAGGTTATTAGCCCCCTAAGGGTAAATCCGGCTATGGCAAGCCTCCCCGCACATACTACCCCCTTGCCTTCTTCCCCATGTCAAAATTCCGAGCTACGGTCCAGTGGGGGTGTCAATATGAGTTCTTAATTTTGAACAGGCCGCCACGGTATTTTACAGCAGCTTTATTGAGCATACTGTAAGGGGAAATGAAGTCCCCGGGAAGTACATGTTTTTCATTGTGTTCGCAAAACACTGCCTTCTTCATACCCCTGTCCGAACACTGTGAGAAAGAAAGAGTAAACAGCCATGGCCTTTTGCTCACGTTTTAATAAACAAATTTTCAGCATCATAAGGGGACAGAGACTGTTCCATGCAGGTCGCCACTTTATAATCATGTGAACCAATCCTCGTAAATGTGGAATGGTTGTGAATTGCAACATGTTTCTCTTCCTCCCTTTCCCCTCTGCGTACTCTTCACAGTTTCTTCTCTCTTCCACTTTCTGGTCTTCTAACTGGCAATCCCCTATTCATCAGGGATCCACCTTCTCTGAAATACGTCTCCTTCCCAGGGGCTCTCTCCCGATTAGAACGATACACGTATGCTCGTCTGAAGTTTTTTCCTAATTTACCCTTTAGGACGTCGGTACCCCTCGGAGCGGAATATGTGTGCTAAGCTTTATCTGGTTCATACGTAAATATGTATAGAGCGAGGCTAGTCGTCTAAAATGTATCAGGCTATTTACTATGTGCAACGCCTTTTTAAGGCGCGCGTCAACAACCTTTAACCGACTGTTAACCTGAGTGTCATATGTCTACTTCGTGATTTTTGGTGGTCTGTTTGCTACACCACGCCGTACACGGTTTAACGATAACTAAATTCTCATTCTAGTGCCCATTAAATTTAAAAAGTGTCCAGAGCTTCCGGGGCTTCTCCCCTGAAGTTTCTGAACATTACATGGGCTTTGCCCATGGATCCACCACAGACCTGAGGGAGGACACTGAAACCCGCACTGTGAGGACGGGTCGGTTCGCGCCCCAGTGGCGATCTCAGCTGATTCCATATCCGATGTGTGCTAATCGATAACTGTTGAGCATTTTGAATTAAATGCAAACATTCAAAAAGGCCGCCAAAATTGCCGTTCTGATACGTATCTCATTAATATGTGTTTTTTTTTAAATTCTGAAAGCCCTCAGTCAAACCATACTTGCTAGTTTAAATAGATATAAACATTTTTCCTCGTACATCGCTCGGTCAACTGGTTTGACTTAAAGTGACGTAATAACATGAAAAAGACAATTCAAAATAGCCGCCATAAAAATTTCTTCATAATGCATACGTTGTGTTTTATAGCGTATTAACATAGCACAGAAAGAAAATCTTTCGTTTCAGTATTTTCCTTTTCATCTTACCAGTTTACTCTCGCACAATCGTTAATTTGCCAAAACATTCTGACCTTACACTTTTAAAAGTTCTGGGTGATGCATCATTTGAAAAATTGAAACACTTGGTGATTTTCCATAACTGAAAATACATATTTTAGGTTTTAAAACACTGAAATTAACAATTATTGACTGCACTCTGTTAAATATAAAAAGTGGACAGATTCACATTTTGCTCTGCAAATGTGAGATGATCTGATTGCTCAACGATTCGCTTAAATTCCACACAGCATAATTATGGCTAGTTAGTTAGATGGGGTTTAACGACACACCAACACGTATGTGTTATAAAGTGCCAGCTAGAATAAAGGGATAAAAATCAAACTAAAAAAGTAAAGACGGGGTAAAATTCAACTAAACATTCTAGGCAAATGCAAATGCGGGAGTCATGTCAAAAATTCCTGTACAGGTCACTTTCTTTGAGAAAGCCCAAAACGTTGAATTCTTTGAGAAAGCCCAAAATGTTGAATAATAACATTGTAAACGTTTCTCTGAGAGATGTTGCAGACAGGTGTTTTCCTATTCGAAAGGGACTTGAGTAAACTAAATTTGGAAAACTTAACCTGTTTGGGATAAGGAATCTGGCATTGAAACATTTTATATTTATTACATCCTACACTGCTGCCACTTTAGGGCTAAGTATACTGCTACATAAGTGGCGTAGCTAGAAAGTCATAACTGGGGAGCAGAGCACATTTTGGGGGACCAAACTGTGCACGCGCAGTGTGCACCGCGAGAGCAAAGCGCGTAGCCCAAAATGGGTGGGGTCCAGGGGCGGCCTTAGGGCCCCTGGTGGGGTCCAGGGTCAAAGCCCCCGGAAGCTCCTGAGTTTTAGTATTTCAGAAACCTCAGGAAAACTGTTTCGAACGGAAATTTTCCAGTGTAATGCTTTTGAGTTTTAGTACATTTATACTTGTAAGAAGGGCTAGTTTGAGCACAAAGTTAGTATTACTGATGTGCGTCCCTGGATTAAAATTTTGGAAGAGCTGCGATGTGTTTTAAATTTAAAAAAGGCAGGGGCAAAGTTTTATAGTTATCCGCGACGACCAGAAATTGGCTTGCTTAGTTGATAATCAACTCTA
>WURT03055898.1:0-14046 GCA_009936505.3 Holothuria glaberrima
CAACTGGAAAAAAGGCCGTGGCTGGCTCGACTTGAACCAATTGGTTGTAAACTGGGCCGTTAAACCTCATCTAACTATCTACAAATTTACATACTGTACTGTGTGATGCGCCTGTATGATGCTGTCATTGTGGTACCCTTATGTACTATAGGTTATCACTGGAACCCTAAAAGACACAACTTGTACGCTACCTACACCAGCTCAAAATCCTGGATGTGTCAGTGCCATATGCCTAAAAAAGCATAAGGAGTTTATTTTGTTTAAAGTGCTGTATTCACATTAAGTTTGTGTTTATGAATGTGTCATACAGCATATGAGAAGTTCGTGTCACTATTTTCGAGGACTAGCATAAATTAGTTTGCATTGATACTGTATTCTTTCAAGTGACATTGAACATAGCCATAGGCTCAAATTTTTTACTTTAGCCATACTGAACCGTAGTTGGCACATATTTTTTGCTTCTATGCTGCAAGCTGTATTTTACAAAGAGTGGTTTGAAAGCTTATCAATGTGACAATGCAGTGAAAACCAATAAGGGAATTTGTTCCTTGAACAAAGAGTGAATGCAACACTGGGTTTTGCAACAGGGAGCAAATATAATAAAAAGTGCTTTTTTTCTTTTGGAAAGGAAGTACAATATTTGAGCCTATCAGGAAGTTCTTCATAATCATCAAAACATACCATAGTTATGAAAATACTGCTAATATTGATAAATGGAGTAAAGGTTATTCAGATGCAGTGTTTTGTATAAACCGAGGTAACCATGGCAACATATGATAGCCAACCAGTAGCCAGTTTGTACTGTATCCAGCTCTAAAGTGTATGTGTAGTATACACATTTTAGTCGTTAAAACTGATAGCTAATTAAAGCAGATGGATACTTTGTGGTAAAATTTCCCACTTCTTGTTTATTTCCAACATGTTGCATATCTCCAACATGGTTTGAACCTTTGCACAGAAGAATCAATCATGTGATGTACCAACAGCAGTGCATTTAATTACCAAAATATTGAATATGGGATCTTGAAGCTCTAGATAACCTGATAGATAATAAACCAATCAGTCATGCAACAACCTGTGCATGTGATTGTAGTCCATTTATCTTGTACACAAGAATATAGAGTTAAACAAAATTAGATGGATGCACTTTGTCACAGTAAACACTCAAAGATATAATGTGTAGATCTTTCAGGTACTGTAACAAGAATTTTCAGGATCCATTTTGGTATTTGGAGTCTGGTTGTATAGTCCTTTAGTTTTTGTATACATTTTGTATTGGAAGCACCATGGTGTTGCCTTTAGGGATCATTTTTCAACCTTTATCACTGTACATCATACATCTAGTTGTAGCTATGATTCTGTCACATTCTTTACAAATCAAAATATCAGACATTTATTTCAGATTTTTGTCTCTGTTAGTTAATACTCAAAATACTAACACACAAACATAAAGGTAGCACTTCAGTATTTCCAAGAATATATCGTTGTATATGTTTGATTATGAAAGAGGCTGAAAAAGAGAACTAGGACACATAACTTGATGACCAAAACATGGCACATGACCAATTTAAACCATGGAAAACAGGCAATAAGAAAACTGAAAGGACATGGAATTGGACTTGGAGGACATAGAATACTTGCTGACTCCCAGCGACTATATACCTTCGCTATTCACATCATAAATTACCCTTGCTCAACCTCATGCTTAGAACATCAAACAAGATGGGAGAAAGTGGTCTCAAAGAAGCAGATAGCCTCCTATGCTTGAAGCTTTGGTTTTGTGGGTACTAGGGCTGGGATAAGAACCCTTTATCCAAAAATTTCTGGAGCTTTGAGAGTATCTACAAATTGTTTAACTGTAATAAAGTAATGTAGGTATAGAAGTTAAAAACCATTATTCTATATTTGTTTTAAAACTGAAGGGCTACTTTTTCTGCTGGTTGCAAGTAAATGTGAACGTCATTTTCAATTTATTAGCTAAGATACTGTAGAATAGTACCCTTACAGATTTCTCCCACTGGATAATTAAAATAATCTTACTGTACTTGTAGTTCTGTTACAAGATATTGTAATAAGTACAGTTTTTCCCCCACAGTAAAATTAATACAATTGTGTGTAGCCGTATGGTTAGTTCTTTGAACTGTGCTGTATACTGTAGAACACAGTAAATAAAATGCACAGTAGTTACACTCTCTTGTTTCCATGATACTGTATTGTATGTTGTTGAGAAAAAGCATTTAAACTTTCCCAAAGTTTCTGCGAAGCAGGGTTATATGTTCAAATTTCGAAATTTGCAAGGGAAGCAGACTTCCAAATTGTGTACTATGAATGTTCATGCCTTAGGAGCTAACCTCATTTCCCAGACATTAGAATCCCAGTTTGGCTAGGCTGGAAGGTTGAACACTGTGGAGTTTCACACTTGGGGCAGGAGGTTTGACAGGAGAGTATACAACAGGTGTTAAACTTGTATTCACAAATTTATGGTATGTGGTCTATTGTTGAGATGGTGTGGTATTCATACATATTTGAAGGCTATATGTACACATGTCAGCTACATGCAAAAGCTGTCTTTTTAATACTCTACCAGGCTGGATTTATCAAGCATCACAAAATGAAGGAGGGACTGCTATGTCAATACACTTTTGTGTGCAGCCAGAGTAGGTACCATAGTGCAACAAGATTTGGAAAACCCAGAGTTTAAATTATATTGTGCAGTTATAGTTATAGTGAAAAAGGGTTTACAAGTGCTCATACAGTATTCACATAAGTATATGAGAGTGAAAGTGCTGAATAAGTTTTATAATAGTATTAGCCCAGGGGTGAACACCAAAGCTTCTCAAAGGGCCAAATCAAAAGTTTTGGTTTAAGATATGTAAAGCCCCTTGCATGTTGTATGCAATACAATACCGAGGAACAAAAATGCTGCCAGGCTTAATAATTCACACTACAGGCGAGTGGCAACTTCGCCATTCCCTGAAATAAAGTGGTAATAATAATGGTGCCCCTAAAAGTGTGATCCTTCATCATGAGTATGAGTAGTATGTACATTAACTTATTTCCCTCTTCGTATCCTAGGATTTGGATGCATCGGTGCTAACACTGAGTCTAGGCTGTTGGATGGAACTACCTGGGCAAGACTTCAAGGAGTGGATTGCTAATTATAGGTGAGACTGCATACCAGTTTTCATGCAGGACTTGAACTCAGAGCAGGGCTTTAGCTAAGATAGCTCAGGAAGTTCAAATAGACAGTACTTTTGCTAAAATTTTTTTGTGGTATGCAAGTATTAGGATTTGGACCAGGAAGTCCCAAAGAATCCCTGATTCCCCACCTACCAAAGCATTAAATCAAAGAATTTCTGATGTTTGCCTTAAGTTGTATCCCAGGCCTGTAGAGCTGGTGTCTGAAAATGTGCAAAACTAGGCAAGAGAAAAAGGGTGTGTGTGCCCCCCCCCAAAAAAAAAATCCAGTGTGGGAGGTGACAGTATGATGTGAAAGGGGATGTGGGGGATGGTTGAGTTACAGTAGCTTTCTCCAGTACTTTTAAGAAAAGATTTCCTCTCACAGATATCTTTTTTTTGTGTTTTGTCAGGTCAAAGAATGAATCACACAGCCCTTTTTCTGTTAATCAGATGGACAGAGCTACCTTAGGAGAAGTAGCCAGGTACTATCAAAGCTATGTCAAAGAAAAGAACCTGGAGGAATATTTCTTTTCACACACACTGGTCACGTCAGTGCAGAGACTTGAGGGAAAAAGAATTGTGAACAGCGAGAGTGGGGAACGTGAGACAACATGCAAGAAGTGTTTCGGTCTTGAGGGTGAAAACTTGTTTGAGGTGAAAGGATTTCACAGGAATGTATCTTGTGATTGTTGTAAGACATTTTCTATCCTGACAAAGAATGTGGTGGTTGCCACAGGGATGCTTGGAAGGCCTAACAAACTTGGTGTGGAGGGTGAGGACCTGAATTTTGTGAAGGGCAAGGTGCAAGATTTGGAAGCAGCAATCCAAGGAGGAGATCTTGGCTGTGCTTGTTCCCGTGTAGTTGTAGTAGGTGCTGGCCTCAGTGCTGCAGATGCTGTTCAGTGCTGCCGGAATGCTAACATACCTGTGGTGCACATCTTCAGAAGAAAGGCATCAGATCCCCAAATTGCCCTTGCAAGACTCCCAAAGGCAGTTTATCCAGAGTATCATGAAATCTTGGAACTTATGAAAGGTATTAAGAAGGATGATGGATATACTCCTTTGGCAGAGCATGTTGTAGAAAAGTTTCACTCCGACCACAAAGTGACTGTTACAGGACCACAGGGATCCCATACAATACAGGTATCCATGGCAGCTGTTCTCATTGGGTCACAGCCTGATCTTTCATTCCTTCCGAAGGAGGGTAGGCACATGGGCTTTCATAAAGATCAGCCAATCAGCTACAAGACCAATCCCTTGACAGTAAATCCTTTTACCATGGAAATTATTGATGAGCCAGGCCTTTTTGCAATGGGACCCCTTGTAGGGGATAATTTTGTTAGATTCTCCCTTGGTGGGGCTTTGGCTATTACCCAACACTTAGTTGACAAGGGTCTTGTAGATAAGGAGACCAAAAATATTGAGAGCGTTGCAAGGTGTTAAGTATTGTTATTGATGTGAAGTGCAATTTAAAAAATTACGGAATCACACTTCTTGAAAATTTTAGCTGTTATACATATTTTTAACATGAAAAGATGTAAAGAAACACTTTTGTAATGGATACATCTTTTTCATTTTCCATTTTTGTGCAGCTGAGTAGTCACAGTATGTGGAGGAGACGTAGGAGTGTTTTTGCAAGCATTTTACTATCTAGATAAAGTTCTGCTGTGTTCCTCTTAGCAGTTTTTTTAATTTTGTACAGATCTGCAACCCATCACTGCCATCTTTCATTTAATAGATATCTCCCTTCATTCTTCTTTAGTCATTACATCTCAAACAATGTCAAATGATATTGTAACTCTGTGCAATGCACATTTTACAAAGAATTGTGTCATTTTGTAATTGCCGATGATATTATGTCCACTGTACTCAGTTTACACAGCTCATAAATATTGGATTATAACATAAGTCCCGAAAGTTCATTGTTGAAGCTTTAGTCGGCTGGACACAGCTAATTACAGTATGTGGAAGTGGAAAGACCCTAAATCTGAAAACAGTTTCAAACACAATTGTAAGCAAAAAGCTCTGTGGTTATGGCAACTGTCACAAAGTAACCACAGACAAACTTTGGGGGATGCAGCATTCATATGTTGGGTTAAATAAGCTCTGTGTGTCACCCAGTGTTTGTATTTGCCTATGATAAAATACATAGTTGTTTTTTGGAGTTTTGTGATATCACTTTTACTGCAGTTATGTGCAGTAAGAAGAATGTGTAAAATATTACTTTAAATTATATTCATCCTTTGATGTAACCTCTATCTTTTTTATAATGTATAATGATAATAACAATAATGGCCTTTTATACAGTGCAATCTGCCAAGGCCTCAAAGCACTGTACAATAAAAGAAAAAACATGGTAATGAATACAGAGCCTGTACATAAATCAAATTCAAAGTAACATTAAGGAAATGAAACCTTTAAAACAATAGAAACTAAGAGAGTAAAAAACAATAGAATAGGCAAATCAGGAGTAAACCCTCAAAATGGAAACACAAAGAAAAGAAGGAAAACTTAAAACATAAAGAATAAACCATGAGAGATTAGAAAGGGAAAATCCTTACAACTAAAATGGCAGAAGAATGGCCAAAAAAATTAAATTAAATGAAACAATCCAAAATCTGAAAATAAAGAATTTAAAATAAACAATTATGTAACCTTTTCTGTAATTGGATATAACTTTTGTTCTAATATTTGCATGTAATTTATTTAGTTATAGCTCATGTGTGTTTCTTATTAGTTTTTATTATTAAATAGCTTTAATTTGTAACTGTAATGAAAGAAGATGTGATACTATATGGAAGGCATTTACCAAAGATTATACTTTAAGCATATAGAAGTCATATATTGTGTACTGGAAGAATTTGCTGGAGCTATGCATGAATTTCTGTGAATGGAAAAAGTCTTGTGTACACAAAAGTGAAATAGAATTATGAAGAGAAATTAGAAAGGAAATTAGGAGAGCTTTGAAAATGTACCCGCCCTTTGTATCCCAACAATCAAATCTGAACTCAGATAACTCTTTTAATTTTCCCTACCCAAACATATTTAGGAATAGCCCTAGAGTTCTTAAAACAGTTTACTTCTGTACTTTGACAGTCAATCAAATAATATAGCTTCACCTCTGGTTGGTCAGTGAAGACTTGTCCAGTCAGTTGTGTTCCTAATTAATTTGACTCATAGTCACTGTGTGTCAATTTGTCCTGGAGAAAATTAAACTTAGTGCATCTTGGTTAGTTACTGTGCCTCTGCCTTGAAAGTGTAATAGACAGGTGTTTTTGTTTAATTGCGGGAGGGGCTAAAAGTAAACTTGGGAGAAATTTACTGTCGGGGTGAGATCAGAGAGCCTTTAAGGGTCCTGTATAATGTTATTTTATGAAACTAGCTGGGGCAGCTTTTAAGTTAATCATGCTTCCCTTCAAGCAGCTCGTAGGATGACTAAAAGTAAACCAGTAATACTTTAAAGTAGTAAGTTAACCCTATGATAACTGACAAGTTGGGCAAAAGGAAATTCATTCCAGAGCTTTGACAAGGCTTTATGAAGTATTCCAGTGAGAGCTTTATAAACTTTGGGAAACTTTTCTATTTCAGATGATTTTAACTGCATTTTAGTAGTATGTTGCATTAGGAGTTCAAAATATTTTTTAAACAGATATTCATTTCACAGAAATGAATTGCATGATGGGAAATATGTAATGGTCTATATGGAGTAGGTGATTTTTGAAAGAAGTGATTCGTGCAACACATCTAGACATTACACAGACAAAGAGAAGATTTGGTGATGAGTGGTTTGTCACAAAGTTTTCACAGTGTTACCTAATTTATAGGATGGAGACCCTATTTTCGTGCAGTTAGGCTAGCCTCAAATAGATGTAGGCCTTATTATGTAGGTGTGTACTGCATGAAAATAGGGTACGCTTGGAAATATGGGTTCAGTATATTATATGTCTGATTATTAGGAATAAAAGAAGCATGTCAGAGAGGTATTAAAAGCAATTTAGGAGAGGACAACTTGGACTAAGGTAACTCATATGGTTCATCTGAAGTTAAACATGTAAGTATTATTTGATATTCTGGCCATAGCCTGAATATATTTGCAGGCAGGAATGATTGCAACAAGAAATTTATGCAGCTTTAGTAGATGAACCAACAAAGGTCAGCAAAGATTAATTTTACATTCTGGAAGTCATGGATGATAACATGTTTCTTTTGTGAATCCAGTTACTTGTGTTGTAATCTTCAACAGAGAGGGTTGTTCATTACAGCAGTCAAATGGCAACTTTGGATACAGTGTGGGGAGTAGATGCCACACTTTAGAGGACACTGACATTGCTGTTATGAAAAGACTGTATGTCTTGCATGAATGTGCTGGTTCATTCAGATCCCCCCCCTTTTCTCTTTTTTTCCTGCATGTTCTGAGGGATTTCTGGGTATGGTTATTTTTGTTGAACAGCAGACGTGTTACCATTCAACTCATTTCGTGGTCAAGTTAAAGCATTTCCTGCTGTGCTATGAACTATTTGAACCATTTTACTCAGACATACCCATAATATTCCACATTAATCAGAGTCAAGACAATATACCCCATTTTTTGGTGGAGGTAAGGCATTTCTAGCTATACTATGAACTCTTGTGGAATCATTTACTCAGTCAGATACACCAGTAATACTCCATAGTACTCAAGAGTTGTTACAATTCACTCCATTTTATGTTAAAGTTAATTGACTGTAGTGCAGTTGTAGACAGATGTCAGTGCTTCACTAATGGAGGGAGGTGGGGGAGGGAGTGGGTGAGGGAGGGACATGGGAGGGAGGTGTGGGGAGAGAATGCCAGTTTATTTCAGTCAAATTCAAGCTTGGAATTTAAGTGACCCGTCTTGACAGAGCCAGTGAGATGAAATCTTGCTTTTCCAGATTAAAATTGGTATGCACATCCATTTAGGCATTCTCAACAAATTATTTGGGAGACTTTGAAATTTTTGTACCCCAAACTTCAAATACATTGCAGGTGTCATCATTTTGCATGTAAGTTATTCTGCCGGTATTAAGAAGAGAAGGGGTATTCTTGAGAGATCTCTTATTGAAAACAACAGTAAAAAGGCAACATACAGTATTTTGAATGGTTTGTAAATTTTATGCTCACCAGTAAGAGATAACATTCCAGTTAGGAATAACTCAATGGTCATATTTTTACCTGACATTGCACTTATTTTATTAAATTATCAGATCAGGATTTTTTGATGAAAAGTGAATTCACAAAATGGAGTCTATGTTCGAAGACCAAACTTTTCCAATTGAGATCTGTCAAAAGGAAACCAAAGCTTGCGATGGTAGTTTCTACTTGACTTTTAATGTTTTGATATATTTGGTATTCGTAAAATAATAATGCATAAAACTTTGCGTTGAAATTTAAATTTGTTCATAAATTTTTGTTACATAAAGAGATGATTATATTTCAATGAAGGGCACTCTTCAATTTTTAAAGTTGGTACATGTAATCTCTCCTTAGGAGTTAAAATGGTGTTGTAAATACTGTCCAAACAGGCAAAAGATTCTTTTCTACACTTCATTGTCTTTCATAGGTGTAATTATTCAGAAAGTCAAAGTAAACAGTTACCTTCAACCTTCTGAGGGGTCATGAAAACACATTGGGGATGGGGTGGGGTTGTGAAATCAATTGCCCAATGGTAGGTCTTAATGGTTGCAGTAGTCAGGGATCAGATATGTCTCTCAGTGGGTATCTTAAATTTTTCATTGTTGATGCAGGTTGAAAACTTGGAGGAATGTTTCACAAAATCTACATGATCATGAATGTTGCAAGTGGTTGTAATTTTTCATTTGATGTTCCCCTAGTGGGGACAGATTTTCAGTATTGGTTCACATTGGGAGTGGTCATGATGCTTAGCCATCCTTGATGGTAAAGTGGTTTGTAATTTTGCTATATGAAGTTGATCCCACATTTAAGTTTGGGTTGTTGGAGGTTCATCCAGTAAAACACCTTGAATCTGTTGATATAAATAAAATACAGCTTATGCTTAATTTAACCAAAACATTTTTTCTCTACTTAAATGCCTGTATACACGAGCAACATTTGCAAAACATTCCAAAAACACTTCACATGCAACAAACCTGTTTTTGGTTGCTTTTGGTTTGCTGCACAGTGTAGACAGGGTATTTCCCAATTTGAAAACATTTTGAAAATGTTTTTCAATGAATTGACATGACATTTCTTTGAAAATATTTTTAAAATGTTTTCAAATTGTTGTGTACCCTGTCTACACTGTGCAACAAACCAAAAACAAGCGTGTTTTGGGTTTGTTGCAAGTGAAGTGTTTTGGAAATGTTTTGCAAATGCTGCTCGTGTATACAGGCCTTAATGCGAACGTTTGTTTTATGTCTACTGCATGGTATTGCTTAAAGACAAACACTCATCACACCAAAGTATATTTTTAGTGTGGCGGTAACAAAATTCTCAGTTGGTGACTGTTCTTTGATTGACGTCAACATTTGAAAATCCGAAAGATGCAGGGTAGCTCATATTCCACACAATGCAGAGAGAGTGTTTGGATTACACATTATAGCCTTTTATGTTCACCCGGACATGACCTTAAGCAACAAAATAAGTTTGTGTCTGCAGAAGGAGGAGCCATATGGGAGGAGCTACATGTTGTTTAGTTGGGAAAATTGGAGCTGTTGGAATGATGAAAGTTGCCCTTTAAATTAATAAATCAAACCTAGTATTAAATTTAACTAAAGTGTAACTGCATGTACTGTAGAAAGAAAGGTATCAACATAATTTTGGATTTCTGGTTTCTCGTGATATGAATGATTCCTTCTTGTTGAAGACTATGAATATTCATAAGCAGGGTAAAATATGTCCCTATAGTTTTGAAAGTAGAATTGTAGAGGTCATGGTATGCAGCAAGATGGGTAAAACGGATGGCATTAACCACTAGTATACTCTGCCACATCTCTCATTTCTCAGAGGTCATCTTTAGTATCAGCAGGCCACACATATGTGGGGACTTAGTTTTCATAAGGAACCTTTCTTGTAAAACTTGGTATATATGTATTTGTTTTGATGTATACAAAATGCTTTATGGAGAAATGGAGAAATAAACAGTAAGGGAGAAAGATTTGTCTAAAAAAGTTATGTTTATAGTCTTTCCTTGCCTCTTATTTACCCCTGAACTAAGAGTTTTTGTAGTATGAACTGCCTCAATTCAACAACTTTTATTACAAGTGTGACTACCTTTTATGTTTTACATGTCATCGAGTCCGGCATCATTATCTAAATTTAGACACAATAATGAAAAGTAAATTTTAATATAAATGAAAATATCAGTACATAGTACTTTGCTTAAACTTAAGGGAAATATTGCATTTAAAATGCACTAACATCTCACAAAAAGAAAATAACCTTAAATCATTATTAAACCTTTTATTCACACCGATAATCTCTAGCAATAGTTTTATCTCCTCAAAATATTATGCAATACATGCGTAACAGATGTTGCATCATTTGAATTTTTGAAAGTTTGGGTAAACAGTTACTTTTGTGCAACAAATAACCATATTACTTCATGTGAGAGTCTTATTTCTTGAAAAGAACGCTACCGTACTGTCTTATTTTGAATCGTTCTGTATCTATAAATATTGTTTAAAAAAATAGGAATATTTCTGTACCACAAGCACAATATTTCTTAAAGGTCTATGGACATGTAATAAATTCAGTTGTTCTACTCAACAAAGCTAGATTAAGATCCCCCGATCAAAAATCCGTTGGAATTATTTTAATATCTTTTATCATTCTCAAGGTATTTCTCTTCAAAGTTTGACAATTTGTGGGAATTGTTCATTAGCTATGCAACAATATGATGTGAAGTGTTGCACAGTGTCTGTATTTCTTTTGTTATTCCTTACTAAATAACTAAATAGCTACTTCCAAAATTAACCCCTGGGGACATCCCAAAATTTCAGCTGTCCTTGGAATGAAGGCTGAACTAACAAAGGATAAGATAACACTCAGTTGACAGGTTTCTCTCTTACGTCGCAAATTTGCATAAGTAGCTCATGTTTATTCATGGTGCCGGTGAAAAACAGTAATTGTAAAATGCTCCATATTTGATGGATTTTAATGGGAATTGTGGCTAACTTTTATCATTTTTAATGCATTTTACACCAAATAGGCAAGCATCACATTTACATGTCTACAGACCTTTAAGGGAAAATTGGCAAAAATCAGAAAGCCCGAAAAGGATTAACAACGAAATAAAGGGAAGATGCAATTGCATTGGTAATGTGCTCCGGATCGAGGAAAATTGACTTATATCCTGAGAAAAATGACCAGAACGTTCACAAGCCAGAGGAAAGTCAGACACATCATGGGGAAGAATGTTGGATGTAAAAAGAGATTGGTGTGTGATTCGGGGTCATGGGGTGCAGCGGCACCTACCCTCCCAAGAACTGATTTCTGAGCAATTTTTTTTTTCTTTTTTTTCAGAGCAAAATTTATTTCCTAATTTGTTTGTCAGTTTGGGACAATTTTAGGGCTAATGCTACCTCGCCTTGTGAAATGCCTTCCCATTCGCCTTTGTAGACAAAGAGGTTAAAAAAATGATTGCAGTTAAAAAAAATGATTGCAGCCAAAACAGCTCAGTAAACAAAAATAAGAAAGTGAAGAGAAGACGTCGCAGCCCTGTGTGGAGTTGGGTTGTACAATCTTAAGTTAAAGACAAACTTTTAAGAATAAACTTTCAAAAGAAAAAGGTCCAAAAAGTGCAATGTTATTTGCCTTAATTTTAGGGGAAAGACTGGAATAATTTAACCGACGTATGAACCGAACCTAATGTCTTCCAAGCGTTCTTTTTTTCATTACAGAAATAAAACGGTTCATGGTCTTAAGTTCAAAGTGAAACTTGAAATCAACCTTGTGTTGTGATGTGAACTCGATGACATGGGAATTTTGCTCGAATATTTGGACAGTTGCATACGTTTCTTCTATGGAAATATGTATACGGCATGATGTAATTTAGTCTAGGCTAGGCCTAATCAAAGAGTTAGAACTGCAAGTTGGGACGTGTCAAGAGGCTGGGCAAAGTGCTGACTTACCCACCCTAATGTTTTTTTTTTATTGTGAAGGGGTTTTGTTGGCGCACCATGAATCATTTTTGATACACTTTTCTGAAAATTCACTTCTACTTAGGAACTTCTTCCAACCCTGCTACACCCCTTACTGGGAGTATAGGAAATCATTTTCTTGACCAATGTGGGGAAATATATGCCTTACAGAAACCTTATCAGGGCATTAGGTGATTGTTTCATTCGCATTCTGATTGCGAGGTGTGTCCGTGAAACAACCTTCTCTACATTTGTTCCATGAGCTGGCGGTCATTCAACCGAACTGGGACAAGGGCACAGCCAAATAAATCTGGGATAAGGATAGAAAAGTAGTATGCTGTAAAAACTTGGCCCTCTTGAAAATTACTAAAGCTTAAGAAGTAGAAAATGGCAAAGCTATTTTCCTTTAAGTTCAAGCAAAAGAAGTCAAAGGTTCAGTGGTAGAGCCAGGAGGGTACAGGAGCTACAACTCTCTACTGGAAGATCTACCATCCTTCGGAGGAAGTGGAAACCCAAGAAATATTTTTTATCTATATTTTATTTATCATATCGATAACTTAGTACCTATCGCTGATCTAGAAAATAGCTACTACGATTCCCAGTAATCTGGAATGTTTTCTGGATGGCAAATGAATTTTCCTCATACTCTAGCGAGGCACCCCAAGCACGTATACAGAGGGTAGGTGGGGCATGGTCATGGTCCTTCATGGATAAGTAAGGAAAAGGGGGAGGTTGAAGACGAAAGAAAAGGAGGAGTAAAAATGTAAATACCTTTCGATGTCTCCCACGACAAGCGAACCTGAACCTGAAACTACTTCCAACAGGAGTTACGAGCCTGCAGGGACACGAGACTTAAAGAGCAACAAATCTTACCCCAAACCAGGCCCGTAGCCAAGGAGGGGGACATTTGGGGGCCAGGGCCCCCTACTCCTTGGCTTGGCCCCCTGCTCGGCGGGCATAGCCAGGCCCCTTTGCAATAGCATACCTTCAAATTTTGGTATTTTCCTCAACACATAAAGTGACAAAAGTTTAATTATGATTTTTTTCATTGCTTAATAATGTGGGTCACAAGTAAAGCCGGCATGTGAAAATTAGGTTCATGGTATGAGCGCGCTCAGAAATTATGGAACCTGCAAAAAATCAGAAATTTGAACTACTGAATTACTCCCCCAAACTCAGATAACGTCAGTAATAGGCCTAGCTCTCTAAGTCTATATCCTAGCTGTTTGTATGTTTCAACAGGAAGCTGTTACCGAAGGAGATAAAGCACCTCATCCAATTTTATCTATCAGACAATATGTATTGAAAGTACTTTAATCCTTTGACTGACAGGTCTTTTTGTTGCTCAGTCTTCGTAACAGCTCCCTGGTGAGATATTCTGTGAAAATTTATGCTTCTCCATTTAACCAAAACTTATCCATACAGGCATAAGAGGCGGTCAGGCTGCAGCCCCAACCAAAAATTTCTGTGAAAATTCGAGCAAAATGCTGAGAATTTTTCGGGCACCTACTGAAAGAAAAATAAATTGCAATGATGTAGCTAAAGGAAATCAATAGTTAAAAAAAGCTTCCTTGGTAATTAAAATAAAGTTCTGATTTGAATTGCAGCAGTACCTATATATTCGATAATTCACCATTGTGTTTTCCAATGTTTAACTTAACTATTATTATTATTATTACTATTATTATTATTATTATTATTATTATTATTATTATTATTATTATTATTATTATTATTATTATTATTATTA
>WURT03055909.1:0-12809 GCA_009936505.3 Holothuria glaberrima
CGCTCTTGCGGTTAGTCACAGACTTTTCCAGTTGACTGAGCTTGGGGGGATCAGCATGGGGGGTTCAAGTGGGAACAATGCCTATCTTGCTTCCCCTTCCCAAGTCCCTTTCCACTCTAGTGAGATTAGGGAAATCCATTCACCTTGGTGTAGATCCCTGGGTACCACTGAATTATAGTGACATTTAATCTGATCCAAGGTTTTATTAGCAGTTAAGCACATGACTAGAGGTTGCTCACATCCTTACAACCGGTAACATTCTGCTCAATATGCATATTCATTGTTGTCCTTGGAAACTAATCATCCTATCCCCCAATAGGCAAAGCTTTTCACATACTAGGGGCTGACTGAGATCCAACCCTCTTGGACTGGATTTATGGTCTGTTTATAACAAGGGAGCCTCCAAGTGGGAACAGGCAGCTCCTGTGTTTACATCAAGTTGTGTTCTCTGCCTATAAATATTTGTAGGAAAGATCAACACAGGCACACTGGCATGTTGAGGCACACATTACACCATTTGTGCAGACAGGGCTGCCCGTGGGTGGTCGCATTCCTGCCTTCCCATTCTCTGTTGCTCTCCCAGCCTTGTCAACTCTGTAGTTATTGGCCTGCATGACTGGTATGCAGTAGCAGTGTGGAATACAATCTATCACTGCAATGAGTTTATGATACATGTACACACACACACCAGTGTGTTGACTTTTTATGTATTATAGAGGTGTTGTTTTTAGTGCCAAGATGGGGTCTTAAGTTTGTATTTTCAAAATGTTGCCATGGCAGCAGAGGCAATATTTTGGTATGGTGCATATCCCTTCAAAGAGTATTCCACACTCTTCACATAAATTTACTTGTCCATGCTTTTGTCAGCAGTGAGAAATAGAAGTACCATTTTAAAATCAAAATCAAACAATATTGAGTCGTTTGTCATGGTGAATGTCTTTTTCTCCTTTTAAAAGCAATGTCTGTGTCTCCTTTTGTGAGCAATAACTACAGTAATATCATAAAATTGGGAGAAGTCAAATTATCATTACATACAGTATCATTTATTTAGATTAAGTTTCCTGATTTCCAGTTGTTTGATATTTGTAAAGATGATATGATCCATTCTGTATCTCATTTTGTATTCTGTTGCATGGCTGATTTTTAGGACTGATCTGGTTTAAGGGCTGCTTTTTCTATACCCCCCTCCTTTGTCTCACAACTCGTTCATTGTGTAAAAACGAGACACAACATTATTTCTGAGAAAAACATTGACATGTTTAATTACATTACACATGGGCCTTTTTAGTAGAATAAAGTTTGTTAATAGTTTGGAAGTTTGAATCCTGGCCGGGTCATACCAAAGACTTAAAAAATGGAATCTACTGCCATTGTGCTTGGTGCTCAGCATAAGCAATGGAGTAGGGAAAATAAGCCAGTGAGCCACAACTGGCTTCTGGTATCTGGGCCCAGACTCTGGAACTCCCTTCCACACTCTCAGAAGTGTCATGAATATTTCAAAATTTAAAGCTGGACTAAAGACTTACTTTTTCAATCTATAGTCATATCTAAATTAATGTTAATTGTCTTTTTTATGGAATCTATATTAAATTATACTATTGTAAAGTGCACGTGAATGACTTTGTCACATTGTGAGCTATATTAAATGTATATATATAAATATAACTGGAAGAAAAGCTTGTGGCCGACCCGACTTAAACCAATTGGTTAGAAACTGAGCCATAAAACCTCATCTAACCAACTAACTAATAGTTTGGAGCTTCTGATTAGCAAACCATTTTCACAAGATTTTACTTTTATCCGAAAGGAAGCAGTGCCAGTTATCAATAGGTGTCAAAGCTTAACATTTTACTCTGGTATCTGAAGTATGCTGTTGCAATCAAATTAAAGAAAGGAAGTAGAACATTTGTACTCTGGTCATCTAAGTATAAAAGCTACTGTTAACTTAATTAGAGCTACAGAAATACTGAATACAATACTTTTTATAGCCTGCTACTTATTTAATTTGCTGAAGCATTTTGGCACACTGAGCTGTGACGTAGGAGCACAAGAGATACCATGAAAGAAACTAAGCTCTGTTTGAAAGTGTCAAAATGGTGACTGCATGTGCCTTGGAGGTTGCACAGCCGTGAAGGCTGTGAGCTTACCAGCAGAAACACAATTCTTTAAAGTAGCACAAATTTTGGATGAAAACTAGTCTTTGTTGGCTACCTATATAGTAAAAAATATTGAGTCAGTAGTAGTTTATTATGTAAGAAACAGGGAAAAAAAAAAGATTTCTTTTTTCAATATGCCATATTTCTTTGGTTTTGTTTCAGTACTACACGGGAGAGGTTTTGAGAAGAGCAGGTGTTAGCGTTCTGCTAAGTTCTTGTATTAATATTTGTGGGTTTTTATCAGCGGCAGTGATTCCAATCCCAGCCCTTAGAGCGCTAGCGTTTCAGGTGAGTATTGTCGAAATAGTTAAAATACATTTCATTTGTTTGGGCTGTGTTGTGAAACCTCCTGAAAATACCAAAGGAATTGTGATGAAAATTTAAGTGAAAACAGAAAGAAGCACCCTAGAGAGTTATATTCAAACAAATGTGATGAGAAGTCCCAGTACTGTATTTGTGCCACATTGTCTCAGCTGCCAGCATTGTGCATAATGAGTATTTATAGTGCAGTTATAGGCTGTACAATGTAAGATAAACTGTGAAGAGGTACTGTAGTTTCAATTGATTGAGTTACAGGCTTGAATGGTATCAAAGGTGACATTGAACCAACCATTCAAGTGTCTTGTATCGTAGAAAACAAAGCAAAGATGCAACAGGGCAGATCGATTTGTGTTAATCTGACATTTACATTTGTTCCTAAACCTGATTTAAGTGTGAGTGCCATCTTCTAAAAATGTTAATTATCTGTACTTGTATTAACAGTACACACTTTCCTTGAAGTATAAGTACAAAATTTTAGTCAAATCCATTTTTACTAAATTGGCTGTTTGTGTAAGGACAAATCCATTCTCATCAAACTAGTCCAGATTAGAGTGTTTAAGTGTGAGTATGAGAACCTACTCATCAGCCTTCTCTACTCTATGTTTAATACTCAAGAAACAAGTCTGATGTTCTCATAAATTTTCTAAATCATTGTGTTCTTTTCTTCTTCTCAAACAGTTGGCAATTATTCTAGCTTTTAATCTTCTGGTAATGTTGTTTGTATTTCCGGCCATTTTGGCCCTCGATGCAGAGAGGAGAGAAAGGAGACGGGTAGACATTTTGTGCTGTATCAGAAGGTAAGCAATGTGATGTAGCAGCTTTAAAGAGAACCTATCATTGTTTTAGCATCCTAATGATAATTTTAAGACTCATGTCAGTGCATTGTGTGTTTTTGTTTGTTATACTCTAGTATTGTACAGGTGAAGCTGTCAATTTTCTGTATGCCCTACATGAAAAAAGTGAAGGTAGTCTCTAAAAATATTTAGGCCTGTGTCATTCAGATTTTGTAGAAGGACTTAAAGGTCTTGAATGCAGGCTTATCAAGTATATCGCAAGTGGACAAAATTGGCTAGGATAGTACTATTACAGCTCTTGTCACAGAAGTGTTTTTAAAATTTCACATGACACATTCACAGTAGGTTTCAGTGCATCTGGAGAGTAATCATAGCTGCTGTGTGATTTCTCGCTGTTTAATAAATATACATTGTAATTGTTTATGGCCCTACATTCCTGCCCCAAACCTATATAATCATATCTGTAAATACAGTTGGCAAGTGTACTATGATTGACATGAATTCAAACAATAGTTTTGGTCCAGTTGCAGTGATGACTTGTACAGTCTCAGTTGTATTCCCAATTGCTGAGATGCAGTAACAGGTAGATCTGGCCTTGAGCACTTGAAATTTAGTGCAAGCTACTGTAGTAGACAGGTGTTTATTGTCAAATTGGAGAATGGGCTAGAAGAAAAATATTCAAGTGAATACAATGTTACTGTCTGGAACAGATTAAAGGGCCTTTGAGCATGTGGCACCCTTTCAAAGTAATAAGTGGAATTATTTGTAGACCTGCCAGCATGCCAGTCAGAAATGGTCTTTCTTGGCACATGGCAACCCTAATATTACTAGTCTGACAGTGCTCTACATGAACAGTTTCTTCATGTTTTTAATCTTTATTTGACATCCCTGAATTCTTCTTCCTCCTCTGTAGACATAGCCCAACCAGGGTGATCAGGGTACAGCCCAGGCCTCATTGTGGAGGATCTTTACCTTATAATTACAGAGAGAGACAAGGAGGTCATAATGCACCTGTTCGTACAGAAGTAGCACTCCAATCATCTGTACAAACTGTTACAAGTGCACCTACTCCTCCAGGAGGACAGTGTGTCACTCTTGTGCACCCTGGGTCAGTGACCTCTAGAGAAAATATGACCCCAGTATATGATACACCACCAAGTACGTCTGCTTCAAATAGAACGTTAATTCGGCAAAATTCAGTCAATGAGCGAAAGAGGAATTTTGAATATGTTGTGTCAAAGTTGAGATTTTGGAGGTGGAGTTTGAGTGCATTTGCCAAGGATTACTATGGACCATTCCTTTGTAAAAGATGGGTGCAGGTAAGATTGTTCAAGTTTATGTAGTTCGTTTCTTTGTTTATTACTTTGTTGATGTTGTCCCACCTTCAATTAAAATAATGAATTCACAAACTTTTCTATGAATTTATTAAGGGGGAAATGGGGTAATTCATATCCTGATCTGTACTAAATGATTTCAGACATCTGGGTCATAAAAAGAGTTTTTGGTTCCTTGCGTTAGCAAAAGGAACCTATGTAGTCAGGTTGGCGTGTGTGTGTGTGCGTGTGCGTCTGTGACGCTTGCTTGGGTACGCTGTACCTTAACAAGGGAAAGTTGGACTAAACTTAAATTTGGTATACAGATCAGCCATAGTAAGAAGGTGTACCCTGTTGTTTTTGGTGGAGGTCAAAGGTCATCTGGGGTCACTGGGGGTCAAACACTGAATACTTGTTGCTAACACAATATCTCAAGGTAGGAAGCTTGGATTTTATGTCATACTTAGTACATGGATGGGTTATGGTGAGAAGATGAATCTTATAATTTTTGGTGGAGGTCAAAGGTCATCTGGGGTCACTGAGGGCCAAACACTGAAAACCTTGTTTACAAGATATCTCAGGGTAGGAAGCTTGGATAGATTTTATACTTGGTTTGTGGATCTACCATAGTGAGAAAGTGTGTTGCATAGTTTGGTGGAGGTCAAAGGTCACGTGGTGTCACAAGGGATCTAAAACTGAAAACGTTAGCACAATATCTCAAGGTAGGAAGCTTGGATAGATTTGATACATGGTATGTAGATGCATTATGGTAAGAAGATGAATGGTATAGCTTTTGGTGGAGGTCAAAGGTCATCTGGGGTCAACAGGGGCAAACACTGAAAATTTATTGTTAACACAATATCTCAAGGTAGGAAGCTTGGATTTATTTCATATACTTAGTACATGGATGGGTTATGGTAAGAAGATGAATCCTATAATTTTTGGTGGAGGTCAAAGATCATCTGGGGTCACCAGGGGCCAAACACCTAAAACCTTTTTAATACAATGTCTCAAGGTAGGAAGCTTCAATAGATTTTATACGTGGTATGTGGATACATTATGGTGAGAAGATTGATCCTTTCATTTGTGGTGGTCAAAGGTCATGTAGCAGTCACCAGAGTCACAGGCAAACTTCACATTAGCTAATATTTTGTTGTATGCTCATGGCCCAGTTTCATTGCATTCAGCAAGGAACCACAGTGTCCATTGGGCTCTTGTTTTTTAGCAGAGGGGTCGAAGAGATTAATTGCTCATTGGTAGCAGCATTTAATCCATATTCCACAAATTCATTGGAGAAGGGACTAACATGACTGAACTCTGTTTTCCTATCGACAGGTTCCCATCATCATATTCTTTAGTTGCCTTTTAGCTGCCAGTGTCTACGGAGGCATGCAGATGGAGGACGGGTTGGAAATTAACGATGTGGTTCCCCAGAAAAGTCGAGAAGCTGCCTTTCTGGGATCACAGAGGAAATATTTTAGTTATTATAATATGTATATTGTGTCACAGGAAGGCATGGACTACCCCTTCAAGCAGCAACAACTCTACAACCTTCATAGGGAGGTGGGTCAGTTGCAGAAAGTGGTACAGAATCCAGATGGAACTGTTGAGCCATTTTGGTTGGAGGTATTCAGGGACTGGCTGCTGGGTAAGTGAATAGTTAAGACTTGGGGTTCCTTATTTTCCCCCAAAAATCAGGCATTTGTTTTAACCCTTGGCTGGGTTAAATGATCATCGTTGAGTAAAAGCATCCTTTTTTAGGGGTCATTAGCAGTAGTAGGAAGGGGTTGTAACTGGAGTGTGATGACTGTTCAGTATGTTTGCAATAGGACTGTTTTTCTTCTCTCTGTGTTGACACATTTAAGGCATTGTCCAGTGGGCTTGAGTAGGTTACCCAATTGTGACTCCTGAAAAATTTTAAGCAGTTTCAAAAGGTTTTGGAATCTCAAGTTTTCAGCTCATCCAATGAAGTGTGAGTAGAGCTTATGCTGTAGGAGAGAGAAAACATCTGTCTCTCTGTTTAAAAGCATTCATCTTCTGCAATTGCTGGTGGTTTCTGAATTTTGCAGTAAAGGTACCACATTGGGGATGGCAGTACAAGGTGTTCCTTACCATATGGTTGAACAAAGTGGTAATTTTTTGCCATTTTTATCATAATTGATACCTTTTTTCATTAATATTTGTCTTTATGGAACCAATATTAGAACTTGGAAGGATTTAGTTTTTAAAGCACACAAATCATTTTAACCTGCTGAGGTTTGAATAGTTCTAGTTTGGTTCTTATGATCAAGGTAGACTTGTTTCAAAACTTGAAAAAAAAGCAAAAGATGAATGCATGAAAATTTCTCACCATATAAAATGCAACATTTTGTGTCTTAGTTTTCCTTATGTCACTGTTGATTGTTAATGTCAAGGTGTCAAGTAACAGCCAGACATCTGCTTATGGAACAATAATTGATGAAAAGTTGACTTAATAAAACAATACATTTTTCATAGAAAATTGACAAGGGGTATATCTCCCAGGGAACCATTATCCTTTAGGATTGGTGGTGGGGGGAAGGGCATGGGAAATTTCCTATTACACTGGTCTTTTATACGTAGACCTTTTATACGCTGACCTAGTTAAGTGTGTAAATTTATTTCAGACTGAATACAGAGAAATATAAAAATGGAGGTTCCCTGAATATTTATTTGTTACTTACTCTTCTGCAACAGATATGCAAGCAGTGTTTGACAAAGAAAAATTAGAGTATCGCTTCAGGGAGAACTCTTGGAATCCTAATGCAACTGAGAAAGGTATCCTTGCATACAAAATGCTTATCCAAACTGGAAGACCAGAATCGCAGGTGGATATACAGAGGGTAAGTCTCTTCTTATCTCGAGAGAAGGCGGCCAGTAGTTTACCTTTTACCTGCTGTAGAAAGTATTATACACTGCCAATAGACTTCCTGCCAGTATATTATATTGCAATGCTTAAGTTATTTATATTGATTCCAAAAATAGGTGTCTCTGTTTGAGAGGCTGGACTTTTTGTGACATCTCAGCAATGGGGATGCTGTAAATAATTGGTTATTTCAGTGTTGAAGGATTGGTAGGGGTCCCTCTGCATTCTTGTAATAGTTCAATGAGACTCCATTCTGTCCTGGGCAATTTACATTGATAGTGTGTATAACAGTACAGTAGCAAATGTGCTATCTTCTCCGTTTGTATCAAGGGTTAGGGAAAACCCCTCACCAAGTTTTGCCTTCCAGTTGTCTATCAGTAGTAAGCCTAGGGGGGATTTGAGAAAAAGGTTATTTAAAGCAATCATGTAAGAAGAATGTGTAAAATCTATGCCAATTCTACTCACCATATTAAGTCTGTTTAATTTATTTTTCTCATTTTGTTTGTAGTATTACCATGGAAGATTGGTCAATGACCAGGGCATTATCTATCCTCATGCATTCTACAAGTATCTTACTGTCTGGTACAACTATGACACCATCTCAGTGGCAGCAACTCAGGCGAATCTTCATCCTTCCCCTCCGGAATGGTCTCCTGGGGGAAAAACTGATAAGACAGTGGAAAGTAAGTTCATCTTTACAAAAGTGTCTTATAATGTGGAGGTATGTTTTATAGCTAACTGTGCTGTGGCCCAGTGGATGAAGGTGATGGTATTTGAAGCAGTGAAGCTTAGCAACCGGGAGTTTGGGGGTTCAATCCCCAGCCGGGTCAAAGTTGGTGGGTTTTTCATCCAGGAGAAATCTAGTTTTCCTATCTGAACTGGCCTATGAAAAAAAAACCACATTTGATACAAATTGTTGAATTGGCTGCCACCTGACACGAAGTCGTAATTCAAGAGCCATAGACTTCTTCCATGTTTGTGGTCACTTAGAGTCATAAAACAACTGCCTTTCAAGGACCTGAATTCAAGGCCCCAGCTTTCCAAAATCATGTTTTCATTGGACCTTTGTTAACATTTGGAATGTAGCTGTCAGTCTTGGTCCTACCAGTATGGGCATTTCGTGTTAACTGAGCCAGCAAAGGAATATATTATTGGGAAAGAAATTGGGTAATGAGACAGGAACTGTTATAAAGTCAATCAAGTTTGGGGATTTCACAAGTGAATAAAACCAGAAAAGTTTCATGAAAATGGTTCTGGACTTTGATTCAGAAGTAGACATTTTGTTTTTTAATATTTTTCATGTATGTTTATGTTCAAACATATCACCCATCCTTCCATTCCTCTCCTGTTTCAGTTCCAACTGCTCCAAATCTTAACTACACCCAACTTCCATTCTTTGTGATTGACTTGAAAGAGACAAAGGATTTTATTCAGCTCCTCCGTGTGGTTCGAAACATATCTGACTATTTCACCTCGCAGGGACTCCCCAACTATCCCATGGGAGTACCCTTCACGTTTTGGGAGCAGTACTTGAACCTACGCCATTACCTGATGATGTCATTGGCCTGTGTTCTTGGCGGCACCTTTGTCATCATTACGCTATTGCTTATTAATCCATGGGCAGCTATTATCCTGGTGAGTCAACTTGAGGTCAAAATATGGGTGACCCCATTTAGGATTGTTACGATTTGATGATATCATGATGTGATTTTACTCCCATATTGTTTATGAAAAGTCCTAAGCACTATCGTGAAAATCTTTGCAAACAAGATCCAATGCTCATGTGCAGCATGAAAAGGTCTGCCATAGATTTATTACTTAGTTGTTCAGGTATCAGGTAAGAAGACACAGAATTAGCCAAGAATATTTGGTTAATAACCATGCAAGATCGCACAAGGATTTGGCTGACCCATAGAATAGCATGTAGGGTAACTGTACGCATCCACAATCACGGCATTTCATGACATTGTAATGAAATGTCAACTTGGGTATGTAAGTAGTGTGTACATCGTGAGGCACCTTCAAAAGGGCTACGTGTAAAAATAACTGCACAGTACCTTAGGCTATATTAGCAATTCCTTGCAACATTTTGAATGCTTCCTAAGAGATAATATCAGTAACCTGTGAGGTAGCCCTTAGCGCCTATGGGTCACCTACAACAAAATAACTAGCAGTTTTCATAATGGTAGAAGTTTTCTGTACAAAGGAACATACTCTGCTCGATCGTCTTCTGTCACTGCATGTTTGGTCTAGTGGTAGAGCATCCGCCTCTCACGCGGTAGGCCCGGGTTTGATTCCCAGGTCGAGTCATACCAAAGACCTTAAAAATGGAAACTTCTGCCGTTGTGTGTGATGCTCCGCATAAGCAATGGAGTTAGGGAAAACAAGCCAGTGAGCCACAACTGGAAAAAGGGCGTGGCCGGCTCGACTTGAACCAATTGGTTGGACACTGGGCCATTAAACCAAATCTAACTTACTGGCCGCATTTAGAGTGGTTATTTACACATAGGACTCGTCTTTCACCACAGTTTCACAGATACAAGCACATTTCAGAGATAACTTGATGCTGAAGTTTGTAAACAGCAGGGAATATGTGTTCTGGCTTTTGGCAATGCACTAGTATTTGGGATGAACATTTTGGTGTGACAGAATATTTATACAATTTAAGATTGTCATGAGGAATGGCCCATATTCCTTATAAGATGTGACTTTCTTAATGCCAGGAAATCTGAGGGTCCTTCATGCACAGTTGCATTTAATTAAATTACCCCTCAGACTCTGTTCTTATTTCTGTCAGTGATCACAGACTGAAACCTGTGTCCTTAACACCACAGTAGTCTCTTAGGAACCTGCTGTATACTTATTTGATGATTCCAGCCACATATAAAAGTGTATGATCCAGCAAATGATTGCCAGAACAACCTATTATTCCTTGAAGAATATGATGCATCAGCATTGTTTGTGAAAGTTTGTACGCCAATGCTAGGGCAGTTTCTGTTCTCAGATTACATCACGCATTGGGGCTGTCCCACTGATATAGTATTACAGAACTTTGCAGTGGTCAATGTATGATTTACGGTAACTTTGGACATGGTGCCCTCGGCAACACAGTTGGGATCACACTGTATCACAGTGTTGTTTGGAATATTAGGAAAATTTTCAAAATATCCATATTCAGAAAATTTCATATTGCAACAACCTTAACCTCAGTACAGAGGCCAAAAAGGCTTCCCTAACATTTCAGAATTTCTCACAGTTTTCATCATCAAATGTGACATTTTGGTGTAAAGATGGTGTTAAATTATGAATAATGAAAGCTACTGCTAGTGCTGGAATTACATGCCATTTAGAGTTGGCTGCAATCAAGATTATTCAAGTAATATTGTGAATGATGGTGGAGAGAAGTTTACAGGATTTATCAAAAGTTGTTCCAGTTGGAGACAGGTACAGAAGAACGTAATGACAAGTGACAAAGAGAGATTGGGATTGTATGTCATGTACATGGAGAAATAGCTTGTGGAGTCAACAATTTGAAAAAAGAATTTCTAAAGTACTTAATGTTTGATGTGATAACTGGCTCAAGATTTCACATATTGAATGTAACTCGGCTTTAAGGATCTTGGAAATTGTTCCGGTGGGTCATAAGTGATTGTGAAGGATTCCTGCTTCATGCTTGCTGTCTGTAGGTTAGATTGCATTACACTGAAGGCAGATTTGTATACTTTTCTGGAAAAAAGTTTCCAAATGTTTGACAGAGTTTTGATACATATGGACTAGCCAATACTGCTGTTTCTGTTGGTGAAACATCTCAACTTGGATGGAAATTTTCAGGGAGAACGTAAAAGGGTGACTTCCTTGAATTTCATTTTTTTTTCTCTCTCTCTCTCTTTGGCCTGAGGGAATAGATGATAATATGGAAGTGTCAAAACAATTTACCGTCAGCTCCTGAACTGGTGTTGATTTTATACATACCAAGATGTATCATCTGTTACTGAAAAAACATATTCAGGATGATATCTACCTTGGAGGTCTGCTTGTAACTATACGTTATTTTTAGAATATTTGCCTATTTTTTACTCCTTTGACTGTTATCATGGTCCTCAAAATCTTTGCAGTTTGTAGGATTTGATAGAGATGGGCCATTTTGTTGAGTATGTGAAAATAGTCTTTCCAGAGAGACATTTGATTAACACTCAGGTTTTGAAGGAGAAGTCAAAGAGTGTTGATGATGTTTAGAATATACCTATATCTATTACCTGTTGGGCTTGACCAGGCTGAGTAAACAAAATTAAAAACATGTCAAAAGTAAGAGAAAGTTGCATTAATAACACACTGCAGAGTGACAGCCCCATACAAAGTGTGTGAAGCTAGCTTCATACCATAGGACTTTGTATGTAGCAACTCAGGTAGACTACAAATCATCATCATGGTCGAGTCTTATCACAGAACCATGCACATCAAATGACTGAACCACCTAAGTGGATGTGGTTAATATGCTAATAGTTGAGAACTTGGTTATGGCATTCTGCATAATCACTGACACCTAATGACTGTCACAGTCGCTAATCAAGGAATCTGAACATGTTCAGTTTTCATGACTTTTGATATAAAGTGTCAGTCTTAGTTGTTGGGTCACACAGACACTTGATGGTTGTGACTAATGCAACAGTCAATTGCAATTATCTGCTTTCAGAATGTGAGCTATAGGAATATTCAGTGACCTATTACCATGTGAACCAATAAAATGATTCATTTTATCTATTGTCAATATGTTTAATTACTAGTTTCTTTCATTTCTTGTTGTTAGGTCTTTGTCCTTGGAATGCTGTTGGTGCAGTTGTTTGGGTTTATGGGTCTTATCGGACTGAAGCTAAGTGCAATACCTGTGGCCACATTGATTATCTCTGTTGGTGTTGGTGTAGAATTCACAGTCCATGTGTGTTTTGTAAGTATTGCTATGTGGGGGAGAGGTATTCTTTTGTATAAGACAAATGATTCTCTTCTCATCTTTATTGATCCAACTTACCAAAGTGTAGTTTACTACCATAGATCCTGATCACTTCTGAGCCTTTTGGCTCAGATCATGTGTAGTATCTGTTGTTTTCAGCCAGTCAAGAATGGGACCATGCATGACAGACCCTTGATGTAGAGGTGTGAGGGTTGAGAGGGTGGTCAGTTAAATTGTCCTGTTGGGAACGTATGGTGTCCTTTACCGATGTAGCTTCTTTATCAGAACTCCTTTGGGAGTAATGTTTGGGCTTGCGCCTTGGCTCTTTCAGAGAGAGTTAAGGGGACTTTTGAAAAAGTACCATAGATCCTGCACTCCTTACCCACCATCACC
>WURT03055920.1:0-14045 GCA_009936505.3 Holothuria glaberrima
CTCTCAATATGATTCATCCATATACCAAGTATGAGAAATGTCGGAGTTTCCCTTCTTGAGATATCGTGTTAACGGGCCAAGTGTCACAAACACACACACATACACACACATGCATACACACATACACTCACACATACATACATACATACATACATACATACATACATACATACATACACACGCCAGCATGACCACATAGGTTTCTCTTTCATCGAAACCAAAAAAGATCTAGCGGAAAATACTTTTTGATATCATCCTGTTCCATCTTTTGATGACACACACATGTAACCTTCGTTTTTTTTTTTTTTTACTAAGAGTGAGACTACATTTCAGATAAGAAACAGTAGGCTTACAGTATGTGCTATGGCTGAACATACTGTACGTAGACACAGCATCCAAATTTCAAATGATGAGAAAAGCTTCACAGAGCCCTAAAATGTTGAGAGGTAGACTCTACAATTTTGTAGGTGTTTAAATTCATGGCCAGGTATTTTTAGGTAAATTTTATGGGGAGGGTCACTTGGAAACCATTTGCTCAGGTGGCATGGAAAAATGCCTAGATACAGTGTGAGCTGTAGGGATACAGCACATGGACATCATACCGGCTGCATTCTGTTGCAGAGACCAAGACAAGAAGGCCAAGATCAGGGCTCATGATAGCTGGTATCGCATCGCAGTTTGCGACACAAAAGCAGCACTCTTGCGATCCAATTTCTTACGATGAATTGCGTGTTTGCCATGTAAATATCTGACAAAAACATTGAAGGTTTTACTTTTTAATGTGTACAAACCACCCGTGTTTGAAAAACTGCTATACAATATTGACAATATGCTATGCAAAACTGCAATTTGCATAGGGGTTTTGCTATACAATTTCTATTTCTTAGCATGAGCCCTGGCCAAGATAAGAAGATCTTGTACATTTTTAATGTCATTATCACAGAGAAGGGTCACTTGGAAACCATTTGTTCACTTGGCATGGAATAGCGCCTACACAGTGTGAGCTATAGGTATGTCATATCCTACATGGACATCATACAGGCTGTGTCCTGTTGCAGAGACTGAGATGAGAAGGCTATTAAAGACATGAAGATATCGTACATTTTTACTGTCATTATCACAGAGAAATATCAAGTGTCATTGTGGATGGTACTTTTCAGAAGAGTTAAAGAAAAGAGATGAAGGGAGACAATAACACATCATTGTGGTTTTTCAGTGCAAGGTGGTAGTTCTGTAGCAAGGAGTGCAAAAAGTCAAGTCCAGCTGAGTTATATACATGACCTCAGCAAGAAGTAAATATTACAAGTGAGCATATAGGCCTACATTATCACAGAAAGTAGCATGGTACTAGTCGGTGCTAGAGTTCAAGTTTTCAGAATGCTTCACTTATTTACTTCTGATTTTAATGATGGTTGCATTTGTGTCTTTAATACTCCAATGTCACACTGAGACACTGCCACTCTTTATAAGAAAAACAAACAGTATAAAAGGTTGTGCATACCAAAAGTGTATCAAAGTAATTGAAAATGATTTTTTTACAATGTTCCATATCAGACATTTGAATTTGCAGTGTACAAATATGACTATAGGTCTATTTGCCACAGTATTTATATAAAATAGCCCAATAAACACCACTGGCAATGATTGCCCAATTCTGAAAGTTCCTGTACAGAAATACATATCAAACAATGAGCTCAATGATCTCGACTGTAGTTATGTTTACACATAGTATAAACAAAATAAGATCTACAGGTCAATGGTGAAGAGATTTAACTGAGACAAATCCCTTAAACCTCTCTATAATGTTGTTTTAACAAAAGGTTACCACAATGGTACAGTAAGTACTGTGAATTGCATTATAGCAACACTGAGGAAGGGAGAAAATAAATAGTCATGTTTGAAATGTATGGAATCATTAAAAGTTTCCTAATGCAGGCGTCACACTGTCCCGAAATTGACACCAGATGGGCAAATGATAAAGGAAATGTTAATTCGGCTCTGATCGTAAAAAGCATTTTAAGCCATCGTATGACCACTGGTGGAGTTTCTCAAGCTCAGGGAACAACTTCCTTAGCTGTGGCAAAATCTTTGGCATGCCCCCCCCCAAAAAAAAATTGCCGAAAGACCTTGCAACAGTTAAGGGCCATCTTCGCCCGAAATTCCAGATTCCATATTCTTGTGTCCATCTGGTGTCAATTTCAGGACAGTGTGAGGCCTGCACAATGATTTTGGCTTGAATTCTATCTATGCCAAAATGACCATGATTCATACAGTCAGTCTAAACTCTAATTCCCTCTAGTGCTTTTGCAAAACTTCTTGCAACATTACCTTCATAGCAGGTGTCGAATATGTACTCCTCTTTTAAATACATACTCTAACACATGCGAACAATAACAGAGATCATCCAATTTCAATATATTCATGAGCCCAATTTGATTTTACCTCTCAACTGCTGATTGGTTTCCATATATAAATATTCATATTGCACGAAAAGTCTTCAGCTGCAAGGTTCACTTTTACACAGTAAGTCAATAAGACTGCATTGTGAGACCGCATGTTTGGTCTAGTGGTAGAGCATCCGCCTCTCATGCGGGAGGCCCAGGTTCGATTCCCAGGTCGAGTCATACCAAAGACTTTAAAAATGGAACCTTCTGCCGTTGTGCTTGATGCTCCGCATAAGCAATGGAGTAAGGGAAAACAAGCCAGTGAGCCACAACTGGAAAAAAGGGTGTGGCCCGCTCGACTTGAACCAATTGGTTGGAAACTGGGCCATTAAACTTCATCTAACTAACTGCATTGTGAGAGCTTGAAGCAGGCAAAATCACACACTAAAACCTCGTTGACATTTGTCATTCGAAACAGCATGCTAATTAGACTTGCTTTAGTCGTTTTTTTACATTGAATATTTACAATTTTTGTTTGTTGTGGTTGTATATATATGAATAGTTAATAGCGTACAGTTTTTACGCAGTTTGAAGAAGAATTCTTGTGAAAGTTTGTGGACTTTGATATTGCGAGTGTAGTCAGTGTGGGTGCAAGAGCAATACACGTCCGCCGGGCGGGCAACTTGCAACAAGGCATGACAATGTACTCTACCTATAACATTCATACTTTACATTCAATGTAATAGCCCTGCATAAAAGAGTATGCCTTTTCAGAGCAAAGCTAAGAAAAAACAAACATGAGAATACTTAAAAGTCCTTAAATCCCCACGATCTAAAATCAGTTAAACATCTGGTTTAGTGTTGACTGAGTATCCAGGTCTTACTCTCAAATTTCAACTGGCACTAAAAGCACCAACAACATAAACTAGGAATAAAGTCCTACATACATTCATTTCATACATACATACAATCAAGCTAGCATACTGTGCACCAATCCCAAAGATATATTCACTTCTTACGAGCAATATTTTACTGCCAGTGGCCAAGGTTCTGTGTATGATAATTACAGCAATAGAGTTCTTAAAAGATCACACTGAGTTTCCTGGGAAAATGCACGACAGCAGCCACTGTACATGACTACAAATGATGTGGTGTATTTTGACAAGAATGGCATTCAATGTAGACAATAATTTGATGGAGTAGTCTCCCACATGGGGCTTAAAATACATGGTAATGGCTGGAGAGAGTGAGGAGCTCTGGGACTAGGGAAGTGGAAAGTAATTGGGTACAAGTGTTTTTCTCTCACTTACCAGACATACCACTACAGAAAGATCAAAGGAGCTCTCAATGTTGTGTCTTCCCTGCTTAGTGTATTACATAGGACTGAAGATTAATAGGCAAAAGACAGGGAAAGCACCAGAATGACAAATAAGATGTATTAGAATCACTCACTGTCTTTGGAAGGCTGCCTTCAAGTTGAAAAATGGGGGACACTGAGGGAGGTCATGACCAATATCCCTTCCTTTCACCAGTGCATTTTATACAAGTTAAAAAAAAATTAACAATATATATGGTATCAATTTCTTTTCATCTTTCCTTTGGTCAAGTGTAGTTCAGTCACACTGTCTTCAGAACACAAGAAAAAAAAAATATATCAAAAGTGAAAAAAATTCATAAATACAAAAATACAAAATGCTCCATGAGGTAAAGAATATGGAATACATAACTTAGATGGAGGAGGTCAATCAAATAGACTTGGAGACATTGAAATAGCAGTGTAACATTACACTTCTCATATTAATCTAACTTCACACCAACATTACTGTAGGAACAGGAGCAGAATTGCTGAATATTCTGCTGGTACGAAAGTGTGACGTAAACTCCAATGACGAAGGTAGCTCACAGCCAGAAAGTTAACAACTCAAATATCAAATTTGCCCTTATTTCAGATTCCTAGAAACAGTTCCACCATTGCAGCTGACTTATGGAAAAATTTCCTACGCAAATTTTACCCTCAGGAAGAAATTTATTCTGAAATATGAAAACACTTTGATAAATGTCACTGAGTTTTTAATAAGCATGTCATATAAAAGTAGAACTTTCATACATGTATGACTTTGTCCATACAACATTATTCCTGGCACAGTACTTTCATTTCTAACCATCAATGTCTGTAGTATTCAATTTTCTTTCCAGAGAGAGTATCCATATATTTTACCCACATTTCATGTAGAAATAAAATTGACAGGGAATTTAATTTTATTTCACATGAGTGGGTAGTAAGGGCGAGGGTATGAGCAGATATCTTCCAACCACTGTGCTGTTTGTAAAACCATCTGTTAATGAAACGCTACTGAAGTACAGCCACGGCACTAACTTTAAAAATTGAAATATGACTAACGTGAACGTGTAATCTTTGAAGAGATGGAACGTCAGCCCTCTCCATAAGGAGAAAACTAACTCCATGAATACAAGCAATTTAAATCCTTCCCACACAGTGAACCACAGAACAGAGATCCATCATCACAAAGACGTCAAAGCAAACACTACAAGGTAATAAGGTGAAATAGTCTTCTCCATTATTGTAAGCTGTTGGCATGCAGTATAATTGTTCAGCCATAAACTTCCTTAGTTGGACTAAGGTTCTATGTAAACTGACAAAAGCATGTTAAAGCCTGAGTGGTTCCTGCCTCTTTTGTCAATGGTTACTGTATAAAGTCCTCTTCTTCTTTATTCATCTTCAGCCTTTCAGCTGGGTTCTATTCATCTATAGTATTAGCACCTCTAGAAAATGCACCCATGCATACCATACTAACAAAACCCCACAGTTTAGTGTCTCCTACACACATTTTTGGCCCTATTGTTTGAACTTGACAGTACAAGAGTTGCATTACATTCAATACCACAAAGGTTTAACTTTCAAACATTGAACATTTCAAACTTCCTACAGACTTTTTTTTTTTGTAAATTTACTACATCACCATCTTAATATGAAAAAAAGAGAAAAACTTCACACACAAAAGATGACTACAATGTTTGCAAATTTGCTGACTTCAAATTATTTGTTGTTGTCCAAAACCACTTATTGTCAAGCTGACAATTGGAAAACATTCTACTACTCTGATAGACATATTTAGACTCTTATTTTTCATGGCCCTGACTTACCTTTTGTATCCCAATGTAATTTCTGTTTTCCACAGGGGAAAAATTAAGCCCACTTTGCTGATCCTATCAATGGCAGACCACCCCCATGGCCCCAAGTGAAATGAATAGGATTAGGCAGGTTACCTGACCCTACTTCTAATAGTGTGGTCTCACGTACCCCATGCTCGAGGTAACACCGTGTTACCCTGAGCGCGAGTAACGTGAGAACGCAGGTTTACTCAGGGTCAGTGTTAAAATTTCGATCCACCTCCGAACGGAGAGTTCTGCAGTTGTAAACACCATGTTTGTGTAATCAACCATAGATCACAGGTACGGGGCTGTATGAACTCCACTTCCTATCAGTATTGTACACACTAAACACACTAGTATTGTATTAAATGAACTACCGCTAGTTGCTGTGTGGCGAAACTCATAAATTTTTCCCTAGGAGTACTTTTAATATGTTTTAGAGGCCGAATACTTGTATAAGTTTAGCCTTACTTCTACCAGTCTAAGGTGTTTTCATTTCCGCTGTAGCCTGTAGATAATGATTTAGCTAAAAATTTGGAGACAAGAAAGAACATATTCGCGAGAAACTTATTGACTTCCGTAACAACCCAATCAACTGAACCCCTGGGAACATGAGAACACACACTGGAAATCACGGTGTTAACCAGAGGTTTTGCCTTGGTATAAACACGGGGTTATACCGGTTGACGCTGGGTACGTGAGACCAAGGTATAAGTCACCATTCCTGGTCCAGAGTAGATTAAAGAGTCAACATTCCTGGCCCATAGTCGAGTAATGACTCCACTTTCCTTAGAATTGCAACTCGTGGGTAATTTTCAATACTGTCAAAAGTTTGCAAAAAAATCATAATTGGAAGTGGAAAATTGTGTCCCTTCACAGGTATTTATGAGGACTATAACACAACTGACTCTTTTAATCTTTTGCTCTTCCCAATTGAAAGTTTCCCCTTCGTCTGGCCAAGTACTACTCCGAAATTGTCAATTAGGCACTTCAACCCTTGAGATCAGGGCAGGCCGACATGTGTATTAAATTAGTACTCATTGGTATGCTGGTAGCTGGACATCTTACAGCTACTGTGGGTTTTTTCCTGAGTCAATGTCTAATATCATTGTAGGCCTCTCCTTCAGAGATGTGACTAATAGGGCCATGGGTACTTGACTCTAAAAATATTGAAGGGTCCAAGCCTAGAGCCTACAGTACCTAAGCTTATTGGCTAACACACCTTGTTTGCATTCTAAATCTGCTAATATTACTCACATCAGGCCAACTAATCCCTTTCTCTTACCTTCCCATACAAAGTTCATGGCTACAGTACTGTGCAAATGTAACTGCAGGATTCATGCACAATATATAGCAGGGCTGCAAATACAGTAAGACATTGCAAGGGCAAGGCCCTTTTCAAACTGCTGTAGCTTTCAGGGTATATTTATGTAACATCAACATTCAACAGGTAACCAGGCCAAACAAAAAATTTTGTGTTATGTGGCATACAGTATGTTTGGTTTATTTTTAGGAAAGGTATAGCCTAAAGGCCAATGTAGCCTTGAAAAGTATCTTATTATGTATACACCAGAACCATTACCAAAAATATGACCCCATAGCCTCTGTGGTATTTGTTTATTTCCAGTCCTGAATAGGGCTGCAACAACAGTATGATACAGGAACTTCCTGTAAAATGTTAGAATTTCAAGCTACAGTTTACAATTGAAACAGCAACAAAATGACACACTTTGAAAAACTGGCCCACATTCTGAAAGCTTAGGGAATCTCCCTTTGCATAATTTCCTACCAACAACAAATTATATGACTGCCATCTTATGTCCTATTAATTAACTTCCTTGGTTAATGACAAATCTTCTTGTATACCAACACTTAATACTTTTGTATAGTACATGTATGTATGCTTTGGAATTATCATCATCCAAGGTCACTTTCAAACAGCACAAGTGAATCCAATGATACAAATAATTCCATTACACATATCAAAATGTTCCATGATCTATTGAATGTGAAACAGGCCTATAAAAGTGTGGAGCACAGTTCTCCATTTGGAAAAACTTCCTCATTATGCTTATCTAGAGGTTCCGTTTTCTGACAAAGTGATAGTGACAGAGACGTACAAAGGGATGCATGCAAACCGCATCATTCCCCCCCCCCCCATACCAAATGATCATCCTACCCAGCTCCGTAGCCAGAATAGCCAATTGGGGGACACATCTGTTGGAGTTTTGCCAGCCTGGAGGAGGGGTCTGAGGGGAGGGGTGTCTGCCTTCCCTTTGAAAATTTTTACCTATTTGAAGGACTCCAGCTACAAAATGTTACAATATTTTTTACATTTTTTTTTTAAAAAAATCAGGGTCAACTTGATGTCTACTTGTGTCAATCATGCAAAGAAATCTCCTTTATGTGAAGAGGACTTGCCAACTGGGTTTTAGCTTTAATAGTGGCCCAATTGGCAGTATTGAATGTATCTCTACATAAATGACACACAGTAGCCATGTTACTTCAATGTTGATTTACAGCACAGGAAGGCTGTCACAATGAACTCCCATTGATGTGAATGCAAATTGTAAACCGGAAAATATGAAGGCCTCTTCATACAGTAGTACTCTGGTCCTATTTGCCTGTTCATGGCCTTACTAATAAATCCTATCTGCCTACACCTATTGTACCACACTAAACTGTAATCAACAGGCATATCACACATTTTGGAGTTTAAACTAAAATCAACAAATAATATTCCATCCAATTTGTCAATATTCCACCGCTATTATTTTAGCAAATTCCTATGAATCTCATAGTTTCACCATCCAATAAAAGCTTTAATACTTTGTCATTGTTCAGTCCCTTTGAGAAAAAATTTCATCTATGAAATGAAATGCAAGGCTTCAAAGTACAGCACATTGTCCCCAAGGTTTTTGTAGCCACCTGTGTGCAGAGGTCAGATTTTTCTTGGCACCACCACATTCCTTCTATTGGTTGTCATTAGGTCGATCTCCCCACACATGTGGCCAACTGTATGGTTTCACAATGTGACAGATGACAGCCAGGGAGTGGGAAGGCTCAGGCAGAACCACGCACTGGGTTTGGTATGAAAAAAGTGTGAGAGCCAGTGTTCTGTAAATACACAGCGGGTAGTTCACAAAGCTACCTCCGCTGGCAGTTGACCTCTGCATTATTGCAGTTTGGTAATTGAAGTAAAATCCCCACTACATTTCCCTGAAGGCATGGAATGACAATGCAAACGCTATTGCACTGTGCAGACTCTCTGGACCAGTGTGTTTTGAGTGCCATGTTATGTCTAGGTGATTGTCTGCTGTTCAGTTAGTGACATTTTAACTTTGGCTCCCAGCTCACTTAACAGTTCAAAATTTGATTTGAAGTTTGTAGCGTGTGTGTAGAGAGATATTAGTAGGCTACAATGATAAGAACAGTACTTCTATCAATGGCTTTGTTAGTGTTGCTTGGCATGCTTTTATCATTCAGTATCTGCATACCATTGCTATGAACATCAACTATGAACTTTGATATTTTGTGACACGACAGCATGTATGCCTTCAGTGCATGAATACCATACTACACAATGCAAGTGACTAAGAAATTACCAAGTATTTCATATTTCTAATTAATAACTGGTTACAATAGCAGCAAACTTATACCCTCTCAAAAAAAAAAAAAAAAAAAATCCCACCCTTATTGTACCACGGAATAAGAAGAAAACAGCACTTGTTTATTTCCAGTTATAATACACTGTAAATACACCCTGTATGGTTGAATGCGATTCAAAAGTCTACAGCAAAGTTTAATGACCTCCATAAACTCACCCAACCAAAACAGTGGCTTAAACAATAACTACACAAAAAACTTTTTAATCGAAAGGTGTAATTCGAAACTAGCCCAGCCTTTACTTCCATTATATCTATGTAAACAGTGAACACAATTGATCAAGTATGCAAACAAATTTTAAACAATACCACTGCCTAGAGATTTCAAGTTAGCTTCAACTTTGAAGTTTCAAGGCCATTTATTTCCAGAGAAAAACAATAGAATTCTCCTAAATGCCCATGCATAAGTTCATGATATGTATAAGGGCCTTAAAGATCTGTGGACATGCAATAAATTCAGTTGTCCTACTCAACAAAGCAAGATTAAGATCCCCTGATCAAAAATCTGTTGGAATTATTTGGATATCTTTTGCCATTCTCGAGATATTTCTCTTGAAAGTTTGACCATTTGCGGGAATTGTTCATTAGCTATGCAAAAATACGATGTGGGATTTTGCACAGTGTCTGTATTTCTTTTTTTATTCCTTAATAAATTATCTGTTAATTACTTAATAGCTAGTTTCTAGTTTGAAGTTTAATGTGGATATTTTCAAAGAACTAAATAGCTACTTCCAAAATTAACCCCCCGGGGCATCCCAAAATTACAGCTGTTCTTGGAATGAAGGCTAAATTAACAAAGGATAACATTACTGTACACCCAGTTGACAGGTCCCTTTCTGTACGTCACAAATTTGCATAAGCAGCTCACGTTTATTCATGATGTTGCTGTAATTGTCTTGTAAAATTGAAAGGTTTGTTCAATAAAGTTTCTAGAGGGGTCTAACAGATTGAATGGGTATAAGATGGAGGAGTTGGGAGGGAGGGGGTCTTTAGCCTATGAGCTAAAATATGGCTTCAAACATTAAAATTAAATTTTGTTCTCCATTTTTCCATTATTTTATTAAACAATCAATGCCGGCCTGCCATCTCTTCCATCAAACATGTTCTGTAAACTCTCTAAAGCATCCCTCAGGTAATCCCTTGCCCAAATACCATACTAATTGGACATTGTTGCAATAGCAAAACTGGCAATTGGATAATTCTCCTGCACTGCTCTTCCTCACCCCCACCCTCCTCCCCATTCCCATTTTACCTCTTTACCTTTTCCAAGGAAAATTTCATCTGGAAAAAATTACAATTGTAATTTGCTTACCTTAAGTTTCTTTTAAGTGAGAAATGTCGAAAAATTCTGCCATCCACTACAATACACACTAATAGTATGAAAATTATGTGAGAACAGTGTAGGCCACAGCTTCATTCACTTTAAAAATTTCCTAAAGCCTACTACTTTTTACTCAAATACTAGATGAAATTTTGCATAAAACTCTAAAGCAGGAAAACAGTCCCTCCAGTTGAAAGTATCACATAATTAGTTTATTTTTCTCGTTGCTACTGCTTGCACTAATATCAAGGCCACTTACCAAGCACTTACTGTATAAAATGAGGCTAAAATAGATACAGTACAAACTAGTTTACAAGACATGGGCAATGCAAACAAATAATACAGCCTTCCAGTGCTGTAGATAGGATACCTGTGCTGTGACACATCAGACTCCTAAAATCTCAGTTAATCCATTCCTCATCATATTGCAACATACAGTAGAGCAACCTAATACTGGACACAAAAAGTCACCCAGAGTTCTGATCACAGTACATAGGCCTGCCTACTGCAGGTACTGAAATCCAGTTATACTGTACCTGGCCAGATCCCTAATCTGGACAAGGCCTACAGTCAGAGTTCTACCTGTAGACACCAGTCCACACTGAACTGAACAAGAAACCATGATGTGGACAGGCAAAAGTGACATTTGCATGGGAAATAGAAATGGATCTACACTGGTTTTCCTCAGATAGCTGACAAGGTTTTATAGACTCCAAAGAAGAAATTCACCTTGGCCTCTGATCTACAGTATTGCTGTATGAAAATCCACTTTCTATAGAAGGGTTTCACCGATGTCACATGCCCGAACGTCTCTTGGTTTTGAAGGGCAAGATTGCAGGTCTCTATGGTTCTAAAGGGCAATCATCCATTGTGCCACACTAATATCTATGGTTACGTTGCGTACGTGTGCTGTAAATATACTCACTGCACGTGTTTTTCCCTTCAGTACCTGGCAATCCCGATCCCATCAAATTTGAAAGCCTATGATTTGAATACTAAATAACTGGCAAAAAACCTTGGCCTAGCCTGAACCCTGCCCACTAAACTATAGATGTAAGTTGTCAAAATGAAAATGAGGAACACCATTACAAGTTATTAATAGTTTAGTGACATTTGCAACATTAATTGACAAATTTAAAGCACATCAGCCCTGTACATGTCATAGTCTGGCCCCTACGAGTTCTTTCCCACAAAACTAAGTCCTTTAACTAAATTTTCCTGTTTTTCATTTTTGATCTAGCCCTAGTACAGTTATGCTTTTTTGGAAACTCACCCCCCCTCCCCCAACCATCAGACTGAAACATTCCACGTTTGGAGGCGCATAGTGTAGTCACAGACAGATGTCCAATGAAAAAGTAATCATGCAGGTCTTCCTTCCAGAAAATGAGGCTCTGTGGATTTTTAACGATTTTTGAAAAAATAAAAAAAAGTAAACATACCCTTTGCTAAAATTAAAGATATAAAAATTTATCCAGGGCCTTTGCTTTTCCATAGAAGTCCTGTAGACTATCTCGCAGGCTGCTACTTAGGTTCTTTTTTCTTATGTGCGAAATAAGTTACAAAAAGGATCAAGAAGGATTCAGCTCATCAAGGACCCTGTCAAAACAATGACAACAAACATAGCCACAGAAACTGTCACACTACCCTGAAAACTGATCTGCAGCAATCCAACTGTAAACCAGGGTTTCTGTCAAGGGGGAGGGGGAAGAAGGGGTTTGTTTCCCCCCCCCCCATTCCAGAAGAAGGAGGTAAATTTAAATATATTAAATTGTCAATATCTTGGTTTCTTACTAAAGAAGAGGACACTTTTGCAGCTAAGTTTGAACTTACAAATGGCCTTTAAAACCCTTCAAAATTTCACCAATACAAGGGACTTAAAGCAAGCTTTTGTCCCCCTGAACCCACTTGTAACTTTAGCCAAGGACAGCATCAATTTGAAATCTGGATTTAGCACTAATAAATCCCCCACCCCCCCCCCCGCCACCTTTTTGAGTTTCTGGAGGAACCCATGTGAAATCATTTTACACTTTGGTATCACAACAGAGATAAACTGACAATTGACTTTTCATGTTGCTAATTAATTGTGATCCCCCTCTTTGAACCAAAATCCTCAGCACACTTTGTTGGAAGTGGCAAAAAATCCACACATTGTGACTACAGATAACCCCATGCTTTAAAGAAATAGGCCTAGGGATGGAGGCAATCATAGGAGATTTTAGCCAGACTTATTCCAAGAACCCTTTTCCAAACAGAAATCTCATTTACAATAAGTACTGCATGGGGAATTTTGACTTATTAACCTACATTGCAAGATGTTCATGAAGCAAGAATACACCATGATTCACACCTACTTGGCAGGTGTCATCAAAGTCAACACCAAAACACTGTCCCACAATCCTTTGTAATCAGGGCTTCCATTAGTGTGCGTATTTGCATATTGTGGGTATTAAGATGGTCAAATACGCATCAAAACGTTGAGGTAAAGAGTCAAATATGCATTCAAATATGAATGAAAAGAGTATGCATACTCTTTCAGTTTTAGAGTTGAGGTCATATAGGCATCGCATAAATCTGCTGTGCATTTTTGTATCCACCTCTGTCAGTTTCTTGGGAAGTGCAAGCCAGTAAATTTGCCACAAATAAGGATGATATTTGAATAGTGCAAATCAGTTCATGATCTACATAACGTACATCAGGGAGTTATTTTACAGTAGACCACATGTTCCTACGACATTACATAGGCGTATGTCGCTCCTTCCAGTGTACCATACGTGTTCTGTGTTTACATCTAATTGATGAAACCACCAAACGTACACGATAGCATCATTTGTGAAATCAGTACACATAACACATGCCACAGTCATTACAAGTAAGATATGCCATGCAGGTGATCCCTGAGCTGTGCATCAACTTTTACTATGAGCTGGATAGGTCACCACAAATCATGCTCAAAACCTTAACAGTATCAACTTATTATAAAATGACTTGGAAAAATTATATGAACCATTGTTACTCATCCTGTGATAGTTTTTGGCTTTGGGGATTACATTTGCAAAGTGTTTGACTTGCAAAAAGGAGAGCTTTCAGTCCCAAAATACATGGGTCGATCTCTTATGTGAGCTAATACTCTCTGCATACACATTGTACAGTACAGACAGTACTCTCATTTTGGGAAGCAAGATCGATCATCAAAAGTATTGCAAATAAACCAGTTGGTCAAGTGTGCCAAAAATATTTACTTGACATGTGCAAAAGACCTTTAGATAACAACTCCAAATAAATTTGCAAGCATTAGTTTGAAGAATATTTCACATGGGACAATTTTTTATTGAGTGGCTTGTCACTTTGACAATTGCCTAAAATACAATATATATATGTAAGCTAGGCTACACTAAGAACCTATCCTCCAGCTGGGTCTGCATCAGTAATTAGGGATGCACCGGATATCCGGTCCGGCCGGATTATCCGGCCGGATAATGAAAAAATATCCGGTTCCGGTTC
>WURT03055931.1:0-14044 GCA_009936505.3 Holothuria glaberrima
ACCCTGCTGGATTCGGAAATCAAGGTCAAAGTATAAATGTCCAAGTTTCAAGCTGACGAAAACTGTAATGATTACTTTTAATTCAACGATGCAGCTACAGCCAAACACACGAATGTGAACGAACAAATACCACTCGTAGTGTTTTCTTTACAGTTATTTCACAAAATAACGTCTTACGTAATTAAGTTCAACTTTTACATATATGATGAATCGCGAATATTGATTAAATCTCATTGAAATGTCCAAAAATATAAACTTCCAATATCAAATTGATCATAATTTTACTTTAGTTATGTGTAACTTCAATTCTTCTAACTTCATGCTATCTCATAATAAGTGCTTCCGATATTATGTATCACTATCAACGGCGAAAACATCACCGGGACATTCTTGGCTGAGCAAGAAAAACACTATACAATAGAATGTCCCTCTGTAAATCTCACATGGGAAATAGACAAGGATCCAAATACCACCAAAGACGAAAGAACCATTGTATCTGTAAACGCTTTCAATCGTAATCTGTTTGATACGACGTTGTCACTGGCAGATTCTCTCAGTATTGTGGAGGACAATAATATCACTTGTTTTAGCTTTGGAAAATATCCTAAGCAAGAAAACCTAACCACTCTGTCTATTAAAATACACGGTAAGTACAACTAGAACTTACATGCAATGGTTTTTTACTAAGCTGAGTGACTAGAATCTTTAAGAGTCTCGAAAATGGTGATAAATTTTACAGTCTTCATTTCTTCCATTATATCAATTGTCTAAAATTTGAAATCCTTGCCATTATGTGCCTCAGCTGGAATGAGAAAGTTATAACGATTCTCTTAATACAGCATTGTTTTACGTGCCTTTCTTCACTCTTAATTTTAAATGTAAATTTACCATGTAGAACTTATGGTTACAGATTTCGGAAATTTTATAAACCGGGCTCATGGGTCATTGAATGGCAAAACGGAGCAATTACTTGAATTTCAATTAGTCTGTCACCTGATATGAACTACTTTAAACGGGAATAACTGCTGCAGAAATAAATGCAAAGGATAAAATGATATAAAATGCGCCACATAAAGTTGGAAGACCCATCTATTAACCTCAATGAGCCAGGAGCGTAGCCAAGGGGGGGGGGGCAAAGCCCCTGAAAACTTTTCGCTTCATAGAAAAGTTTCAAGTTGCCATTTAATTAGTTTATTTTTAAGCATTTGGCCCCCTGGAAGCCATTTAACCCCCTTCAGTACCTTTTCTGGTTACGGGCCTGCACCTAGCAAAGCAATATGCAATTGCGTACCGCCAAGGAACATTATTGTAGTTGTAAATGCTCTGATAAATAGTACTTATGATTTAAAGTCCTTATTGTAGGATAATCTCAAAGTATAGGATATCGAAATATCAGTTAGCTATGGGAGATATCCAAAGCTGGAAAAGTCTTCCACGTTGAGAATCATTAACGTGAAAGTTAAATTACTTTAGGGCACGTATACTTTACCATGCCAACAGACCACCGGTGTGGGAGAAATTTACGAAGAGATATAGCTTACATTTTCAGATTCAATTGTTTCAGTTTAAACGGGACGTTAAATTAAGGTTCTTCACATGAAAGGGTAATTTAAAACATGAGTCATGACCTGGCCTTAAATGAAAATAATCTTACTTGGAACTAGTTTACGAAAAGTTGCCCTGTCGTTACACAAGTAGAAAAAATTCAGAACGAAAGACATTTACTCTATCATGTAAGTTTTTTTACGGAACGTAGCATCAACTTCCAGTGCAATGTCTTAAATACGAGCTATGGTTTACAGAGCAAATGCAAAGCTCATACAGTTTCGAATATGGGGATAATGAGTTATATGTGACTATAGCCTGACAACGCTGCTAAAGGAACGAAAGTTGAGGAGTTCCATGAATAAAGAGTTGAAATAAGCTGTTTTGGTGGTTAAAGACGAGGGTTTCTTGGAATCGAATGAAAGAAGGAGCAGAATATTTGATACTGGTGATAAAAATGGATTCAAAAAGGAGTAAATATTTTTAGAAAATGAGCTGAAATATTCTATTTGAAAATAAATTAAAAAAACTGTCTGGACGCTATGATTGCCTAAATACCAATTAACTAAAAATAAAGGGGAAATACACATTATGATTATTTATAAAATTTAATAATGCGTTCATTTTACCAATTTCTAGCACAGTCCGTGAAGAAAAAGTGGCTGTTCAGCATTTTGCCTACTACATTTGCATTACTCCTGTTAGTAATTTTGGGATTTGCGTTCCGACGTTGTACCCCAAAACTGGGTAAGTTTTAAGACAGAATATTTATAAATTACACTAGCGACCAAAGAATTGAAAGTCCTTCATTCAAATTTAAAAAAAAAAGGTTTGACATGAAATAAAATTTAAAAGTATGAAAGGTCATTTGACAGAACTATTACTCCATTGTTATCTTTTTTTTAGTTACCGACATTTTTAGGTCTGATTGGAGGTGGGTATTCAAGTACTCGTTGTGCAGAGTAATACAAAAATTGCATGTTGTAATCTATCTTCAACTAGATTAAAGCTATTAGTCTGTATTATCAATTGATAAATGTTATCAATTGTTAATATTTTAGATAAGTACAAGGCAAGTAAAAATATCACCATTTCTTTCTTTGCAGGAATAATACGGCACACGGTACTTTGCCCATCAGTATTTACGGGGAAGATGATCTTACATCATTATCGCTGATGAGAACACAAAACAAAGGTCACACACTGCATGGCTTATGCAGGAAATATATTTTTAATTCTTGAAAATACTATGCTTTGCTGACCACCGTTAAACTATCATTATTTCAAATTTTACTCCTGAAACTATTTCTATGATACGATTTAACTGCCAAATACTTCCGAAAACGAGTTATGATTTCCTTCATTGTAACTTTACTTTACCTTTACAATGAAGGGTCCGATGAAAAACTAATTGCTGATGTCAAACGAGATGAAGTTTCCACCATGGCTACTTTACCTGGAAGGGGCTACTTGCAATACTTTAAAGGAAATTTTAACAAATCTGGAAAATCTAGATACGTAATCGTCAAAACTGTTAAGGGTAATGCATTAAATCCTTCATATCCAGCCTAAAGTTGCTTTAAGGTTCAAAATGAGTTTACACTCTTGGTTGTAATTTAAACAAGAATTTGTCTTGAAATATTTCTATAAATATAACGTAAATTTACTTTAAGTCATTTTCATGAAGTTTGAGAATATAATTGTCAATACAAGGTTTCAAAAAGATATTCCGAAACATCTGCCTTTCTTTAAATATTCACAGAAGAAGCTTGCGTGAAAGACATGTATACTTTTGTTAAATGTTGCGATCTGATGGGATGCCTTCCCAGTCAGGAGTGTCTTGTAACCCTGTTGGGTATCTCAGTTAGAGGAAGTGAGTAACATGTCAAATTTTGTTTAAAGCCATAACGAAGAGTACAGACTGAGTCTTGCATATTTTAAAGGACTATATAAAAGGGACATCTGTAAATGTGAACAAAACACAAGCTGCTGATGAAATTGTTAAACATTTTCTAAAATTTAACGTAATCTGTATACCTCAAGGTGAAGACACATTTGCTTTCATCAAAACCTTGACACATTACTTTGACTATTTCAGTTCCTATTTAATCTTACCATGAATATGTGGAAGGACTTACGCTGAGAGACTACATGCTACAAAACTTCCAACCTGCTTCATTAAACGCGACATCAACTAATTCCAGTCTCTCTACTGAAAAGGATGATCACACATATAACAAAGAACTGTATCTCTTCGCAGAAAACGTGGCCAATGGAATGGATTTTCTGGTTTCTCACAATGTAGTTATATTACAAATGATACGGTGAAGCATTAACTAACACGTGATAAATTTTCCTATGTGCCAGTTGGGACCGTGAAAAAAGCAAATTACGTAGCATTTGGACCGAGAAAAGTGATTTTGGCCGAAAGAATATATTTTGAAGACAGAACGAATTAAATGAAACAATTAAGAAAGTGCTAATACACTTTTCCGAAAGTGACGCGGAGTGATGAAAGAAGAAAAGAATTACTGCTTAAACTTGTTAAAACGTTAAATGAAACCTTTGTTGTTTCAACTTTGTGTATTAGTGTGTTTCTTCTTGCAGTTGCTGTCACTCGTCAGTGTGTACATAGCTGGTAGTATTTTAACCTTTCGGCCTCTGATATGAAAAATGAATCAATTAGAGCAAAAAGTGAAAAAAAAAATCATTTTATATACCATTTTAGTACATTCTGAAAAGTCTGGTCAAATGTGAATCCTGACCCAGAGAACCACCTAACAGAATATGATCCATTATTTGACCGTATGTGTTTTAGAACCGATCAGACTTGGTCATTTTTGAACAGAATGTAGTGAAACGTTTAACCAGATTCCTGTTCGGTGTCCCGCTGATCAGACCTTTTCTCAGAGTGTACCGCACATGTGCAAACCAAGACAGATAGAAGTTGTAATTTAACAACGATTTTCATTTCACAAATATGCATAAGCTTAAGTTACCAATCCAATGTTTGGTTTTCATTCCATTGAGTAGTGTACCATTGTCAAGTCTTTACAAAACATGTAACATAGATTAAATTACTTTTGAACACATCAAGCAATTATACTGTATACTGATGTCGTCTTTCATTTTTGCAGTTCTCACACCCAGCTTTGTCGACCAGGAAGGTTTTACTGAATACAAGGGGAAGGTGTAAGCTGTATGACATTTGGCCTGATGTACTTGTTCTGGAGAGAATGAGATATTTGTTAAATCGGGTAAATAATTTTAAAGTTTTATTCATTGTTGACAAGAAGCATGATTTAAGAATACTAGAATCAGGGGAAGTTTACTATTAAAATGAACATAAAAGTAATACAATTGATTACTTAATGGAAGATATATATATTTTTAATCCATCATGTTATCTGAGAGACACATTGGACTACATTTTCTTGCAGAAAAGTCCTCCGTTGCCGTGGAGAGCTCCTGAGTGCATATTTTTGGGGCAGTACCACCCTAAAACTGATGTCTGGTCATTTGGAATTCTTTTATGGGAACTATTTACTTTTGGTAATATATTTTATGGTGACGTTATTCATGCCTTAAAGGGAAAATGCAGTCACCCCAATCAGAGTTACTTTGCGCGTCTCTCTAGTTTATGAATGGCTTATTTTGATCATGTGACATTAGTGAATTGTGAAATTTATGGAGAATTTCTCCTTGTTTAACCTACTGTTTGTAATCGTTATGTTCAAAATGTCTTCAAAGGTGGTTGTAATGCAATAAAAGGAGATTTGCAAGAGTTTGCTGATTTTTCAAATCAAATTTTGGTTCGACTGCCTATTGCCTTTAAGTTGCCAACCACACTGAAACTGTTTGGTTTAGAGATAGAAGGAGGAAGAAATTAAAAATAGCTACATTTGTTTAAGAGGAGCAAATTCTTAGCTTTCCTTAATCAGTCCGGGAGAATCTCCGTTTTCGGAGACACTACTTGTCTCCGAAAATGGAGACAATGTACGTTAAATGTTTGATAAATATTCAAAGCCTTATTCTCCTAACAGTCGCTTTTTACACACTCTTGAATTGCCCTGTAACACTAACAGTGGGGTTATCAAAGCGAATAAACAGTTGTTTCGTCGAAAACCGTCTCAAATAAATTGTGATATGAATAGATTAACCACACTGGTAAGAACTAACCCTGTGTATGAGTTTAGTTGGCGCAAGTTAATTTGTGTTCTCTTCTGATAACGATTCATTCAGTAGTCACATTGCTTCAGTTTAGAGTTAACTTAGTGGAGATATCTATGGTCTGTGTTGTGTTTAACGTTAACACTGGTTTCAACGTTAACACTGGTTTCATACATAGATGCTTTGTATAGGGTTGAGCTTCTCGCGGGCAGGTTTTATACTCGTGTCTTTTTCTGCCGGTATCTGCATTTGGGATTGTAAGTAATTAAAATGGTTTAAGCCGGCCTTGGCATTTTTTTAATGCAATATAGGCCTATTGCAGGGCCTTTATACTAAGACTTACCGTGTACACTTGCTTTTAGTGAGCACATTAATTATCGATCACACGCAATAACGGTCACGGTGTGTGAGGTGACTGTACTACGTCTATTAATGAGGGTCATTGAGAGATTTCAATGCTTTAATCGGTATTTTCTCAAAATGCACACGTTGGACTCCCGATAAGTGCACGGATAAATTGTAGATTAGATATTTAGGACCATGAATATGCATGTTTTTAACTGTCCTAGGCACGGAATTATTTTAAAGAAGGGTTTCAAATGTTAAGCCTTTTGTTTTTTATTATCCAAATCGTATAGCATTGTGGGTAAATTTAAAAATGGCGGTAAAATTGTCTCCGTTTTTGGAGACAATTGACTATGTCCGAAAACGGAGATTCTCCCGGACTGTTAATAAAGAGCTTTGGGAGAGCATCCAACATCTATTACAGAATATATTGAATAAGCAATGTATGAAATAATAATAATAATATATTGGTTGTGTACAATGGATAAAACCCATACCCGGTTTGATACAGGTCCTCGGGACGTACAGAAAATTTTGCATTTGCAACTCTTCCGTAGAACAGTCGCAAATACATTTGCCACCTGAAAGAAGATGGAATCCAGGACATAATCACCTGGCAAATACTAAGGTACACGCAGCCTTACACACCGAGAACAAAGAGATGTAATCTGTATCCTTAGGAAAAATACTAAATCATAACTTCGAACAAATCTACTGTTCTAAATTTAAAATCTGAGCTCGTCTCCACCTGTAGACATAAGAAATAGGTTTCGTCTCTCTGGTGCGGATAATTGCAAACCTTTTTAACGTTGTACTAATACTGTGGTACCTTCAAGAAAGCTGACTTCCTTAATTGCCTTAAAGCGGTGTGCTACCTGGGTAGTTGCCGAAAAGTCCTCGACGAACCAGTTAGTACAACTAAGCTGAACTATTCCAGCTAATCCTCAATTAGTTATATATATATCTACATATATATATATATAAATATGTAGAGAGAAAAGTTGAAATGACCTCACCAAACTTCAACAATATAGTATTATAAAATGTTTAAATTCCTAAGCGCTGTCAACCGTTCATGCGGGATATTCAGAGGTAAATGACACGAGTATGTACAACATTAGTTGATACAAAAGAACTGGAGAGGTGTCCTACCAATAAGACTTGGCGGATGTCTTAATTTACTTAAAAAACAATTCGTCATCTCTGTCCATCAAATAGGCTATTTACTGGAGTTAAGTTACAATGTGATGTCGCACAGCGGCGAGAACTCCAAGTAGACAAATACAATGGTTAGCTATGTAAAACCAACAGAATTATCTATTAAGGGCTGGCTTATATTTACAGATAAAATATTTTTCTTTAATAAGTAGTTGGTTCTCATTGGAACAATGATAAAAGGGTGAAATTCTAAAATTACTTTTACCACATGTATGAATATGTTAACTGACTTCCAGAACCCTGTAACATTCGTTTTAAATCTGGTTTCTATGTAACACAACACGGTTTGCAAGATTTCTTGGACTAACTATGTACTGGTCATTAGATTTGCTGTCATTAAACTTTGCTTGGGTTAATAATTTTTCAAATTCCGTGGTTGTCGTTTGCTTTTGATAAGTTTCATATCTTTCAAAACAGAACTCATTTTGACGATGCAGTTAAAAATGGGCTTGTTATTGTATATTATATTGAACATTTCTGGATGTCTAGGGTTAGCGGTAGACACATAAGCGAGTGTGTCTGTCGTGTCCTTTTGTTTGTGGCAATTACGTAAAATATGAAAAGGGATACTTTTGGCTTTTCTGATTTGATGTTCAATTAAGTTATGTGGACAATTCACGAAGTCTTTTTGCACGTAAATCTGGCGTTTTAACAATAGTGCAAATACGTCTGGAAAGGTTGTGAGGGATGTTTAGCTTGCAGGATCTAGGTTGACTGCTTTTAATATGGAGGTGGATTGTTTAGTGTCCGTCGATTTGTAGTAAATTTCTGTCAAAAGTTTGTCCTTTGACTTAATAACTAGAATGTCAAGAAACGGTAGTTCCGTAACAATGCAATATATATATATATTCTTTTTTGAACAGGCGAAACACCGTTTTACAGAATGAGTAACTCAGAAATTGAGCAAGGGCTCAGAAATAGCAGACACCTTGCCATCCCGCCAAACTGTCCCGGCTCCATGTAAGTTTTGTAGGCCACTCAGAAACAATGGTACGTTGCAGTTTTGCATTATCATGCACCATAACGAACAAATGTATTTGGGAAACACAGGGGCCATGGCACTGAAATAGAACACTTCAAAATATTCATCACCAACTACCGAGCAAATGAAACCTTTAAAACCATGCATGTAAGGTAGTAAAAAGCCATGTCAGGTTAAAGACAACTTTCTCGAAAAGGTCTTAGCAACATTACTGATGAAGTTGTAAACTTTTTCATGCAAATCTAAAATGAATCTGATTCTTGTTGATTACATTCTAATAGCGACGCAAGTTAAAATTGAATGTATAGAAAACGTCCAGTTTTGACTGTCACATTAGTGCCTGTTCAATACGTTAAAACTTAGAAATAGGAAGCAAAAAAAGGGAAATACACAATGACGAAATTATCATTGCATCAACTACACACACTTCACGATAATGATACTAACTTACATTGGACAATTATCAAAATGAAAGTCAAAGAAATACTTTGTTTATTTTGAAATGTTTTGACTAGGAGGGCCCCATCATGTCACTATATGAACCTTAACAGACGTTTCCAGTACCATCATGTAGGAAGACATCAAGACTGCTCGATTTTTATGGTCAGTATGGTATTGTTAGACAGATATTTTAAAATGCGACGGATAAAAATGTAGTTTTAGAGGCGTAGTGTTGCAGACCGATAGCCAAAATACGTCTTCTTATTCGTCGTAATATGTCTATCATCTTTCAGATTTAGTGTCATGCTATCGTCATGGAACAAAGAAAGCGAACAACGCCCAAACTTTAAAGAGATTTGGCATTAGCTAAATTGTCTCCTGAGAAATTTAGAACAGGTAAACATGACAGTGATATTTATAATGTCCTGTACTTTAAGCAGTAATTAGACCTTAGTGACGACAAGACTTCTTGATTGTTTACACTTGTATTACTTACACCCGAGGTGTCTTAAGTAAAACTTAAACAAACCTTTACAGTTTCAGTTTTTGGCTGAGGAGTCGCAGTGGGTGGGTTACCAAAATTATCCCAATATTTAGTATTTGTATAAACATTTCACTTTCTGACCGTCTAATACTCATTTTACATAAGTAGTTCTCTTCATCCGTTTTATATCGCAGTCCCAAAACTTGTCTCTGGTAATAGCACAGTGTGGTTATTTTGCAAATACTCTGTCCGCAATGAATTCGATTCTCTAAGGATGAAGTATAAAATAGCTACAGTTTCATTTTTAAGTACAAGAGAGCAACTTGTAAATTGTATAAGTAGTATCTTCTAATTACATACAACGCATTCTAATTTAACCATTAGTACAACACAAGTGATAGAGTCAGTTCGTAAAACAGTTACCTCGTAATGAAATATCTTTTTTACTTTACTCAGGAAGAAACAAATGAAGCTGTTTTGTCTCAGGAGATGAGTCCACCAAAAGTTGAATACTTTATTCTGGATACGACTTTCTCAAATATGTAAATAGCAATTATTAGGACGAGCCAAATTTCCACACATTTCGTCTAAAACGTGGATCAAAATGGTAACTCCTACTTGTTTAACGTTCCCTCAAACGATGAATTTATAAAATGAGAAATATTACACACTGAAGAAAACTTTTTCAAACTTGAAGTAGATGTAACAATATAAGCTAATTTTTTATGCGAGATAAGGCATTGGCAAATTGCCACTTGTTCACAGGTTCTCAAAGGATTTATCCGCTAAATGAAACATGCTAGACAGATGTGTAGGAGGAGCCGTTTCTGTACATATTCTAATAAGAAATTCTATATCACAGTGGATTCATTTTGTGTCCTGTTATAAGCTACAAAATTCTTAGTCGTAAAGAATGTGGCATTACTTACATCATATATTGTAACAGCACTGTTGCATTCAGTGGTGTGAACTTGATTCTTTACAACTGATCGATAACCCATGCTACCTGTGCTGGAATGTTCGACCAGGAGGAAAGTCTGGTTAGGGGAGGAGACTTGGGGTCAGATTCTTAACTAGAGCAAGATATTCTTTCAAATAGTCAACCATTTAGTCTAATGTAACAGAAATCATTGTGAAATACTGGTTGATTAAAATCAGGAATATGATAACAGCACATCATTTGAAGAATTTGTAACAAAGATCTAGACTGGTGTGTAATAGACTTGATATCTCTTTGTTTGTTCGTCACATTTATTTCAATTAGATGCATACATACACTTAAAACTTTACAATAATGTTATTGATTTAATATAAAGATGCATGAATACAATAGAAAAAGTGGAATTATATTGTGTACTGTTATGTGCTACAGGATTCTTAGTCTTAAAGAATATGACATCGCTAACATCAGATATTGTAATAGCATAAAACAGGACTGTTGCTTTCAGTGGTGTGAACATTTTTCACTTGATTCTGTACAATTGATCGATAACTCATGCTACCTGGAATGTTCGATAGGAAGGAAGTCTGGTTAGGTGAGGATACTTGGGGTCAGATTCTTAACTAGAGAAAGAGATGCTTCCGAATAGTCAACAATTCAGTCTAATTCCATACCTGCCTAATGTAACAAAAGTCATTGAGAAGTACTGGCTGAGTAAAATCATGAATATGATAACAGCACTTCATTTAAAGAATATGTAACAAAGATCCAGACTGGTGTGTAATAGACCTTGATATTTATAACATTCTTGATTAAATTAATCATGACAAAGGGTAAAGAAAAGTTGAAAAGTTTACGTAAGGACTGCCTTATTTTGGTGAGTAACAGAATTTCATTTGATTTGCATTCCTCTTTTCATGCCATATTAGTATCGAACTCTTCTAATCGAAATGCTAATTTGCACACAAAGTTATAATAGGCCCCCATGAGGACGAACAATTTCAGACATGACCTAGACATAACTCTAACCTCCAAGCTTCAAGAGTATCAGTCAGACATCAAAGTTGCTACAGGCGACTGCAAAGTACTGCAATAAACCAAAAATTTGGTATAAAATCTTAATTTCTTAATCTGTGAAGATTACTGTTGTTAGAAAATGTTGTACTGCCCTTATACAAAGACAAAAAGTAGCTTAAAATGCGTTGAAAAGACTTCAGAGAGGAAACACGGTATGTAAAATAACAATTTAACAGCTGAAACAAGTGAAACATAACTAATTAGAAAAATTTGCTGCAAGTTAACAATACTCACATGTTTGGTATAGCTGTGACAGAGACGGATTAATGGTTTTCCTGTTTACTGTTGGTAATTAGTGCAACTTTCACTTCTTTCACTTCATTAAACATGTTATGATTGGGAGAGTTAATCAGGGAGGTGTTAAAGTAACACCTCTCTGCGTTTACGTAATACTGGGAAGCAGTTACCCGATTGATGCCAACAGTAAGATGTGAGGTCAGTCGGTGACTGTGTTGTTTTGATTGCCTCACGTTTAGCTCAGTGTACCAATAGTATAAGGCAAGCGGCTTTGTCCATTCATACCCGTAGGATTTATATTGTACAGAGCTCCGTCGTTATGTTGATCGTTGGATCTTGGTCAGTCACCACAATTGGTTTGATGTTTAGTTTGTTTTAATTCCACTTAGAGCAGCTTTCGTTGGCAGGCATGCTAGTATCAGGAGACGATTTTAACGTCAGGACATTTAAAGGTTATCTTTTTGAGGTCATACTTCTACCCTTCCCGATACAGTATGTGTGGAAGACAACATCCGCAGGCACATGGGCGTCGATCCTAGGGGGCAGTGGGACATGTCCCCTCCACTTTTTGATGGGGGACGTAATACAAAATGTCCCCCTCCCTGCTTTTCGCTGTCAGGCTTTTACTTTTCATAAGTCATTATCAAGGGCGTAGCAGCTCAAATTGATTTGGAGGGATGTAACGACTTGCCCGAAAAATGTACCTGAAAATTCTTCGCGCACTCCGCGCGTTGACCATGTCATTGTATATATTATATAGACATGCATCGCGTTATACATTGCAGTGATGGCATGCCAATTTCATATCAATCACTTGCCGAGTTACTGTATAATAACCTTCCACTTTGGTTATAAACTTTTGGGAAGCCCGCCCGCCTATGTTTTAAGTTCAAGCACCGTTTGTGTTTACGATCACTTTATAGTACACCTTCACAATAATTAAACAAATCAACAAACTAATCCCTCCACCTTTGAAACGATCTGCGCCCCTGCGCAGGCAGTACACATATAGGGAACAAACCATTAGTCTATATAAGCTGAAAGAGACATTTTATTGCAACAATTATGACAGAATCCTACACATTTCTACTAAAAAGGTTCCCCGATTTTGTGCGGTATGTTTAAATCTTCTATTTTTCAAACCGAGGAACAGCTACTTTGTCAGGTTATGTAAAGAAATAGTTGAGAAATGGTTCGTAAGTTGTTTCCAAATTATAGTGTCATGTTTCGTTTTTGTAATACTCGAAAGGACGGTGTTACTAATTCTTCTAATAAACTGTAACTGCGAAACTCCTACATATTCCATTTCACCTTATAGTTTCTTTGTTTCTTCTTCTGCTTCCTAAGCCAGTAGGACGAAATTTGTCACCATCTTATCACTCAAAGGTATAACATGTGTATCATTTAGAATTCGTACCCGTAAGTGTATAAGAACCCAAGATAATGTGGATTGCTAAAAGACAACCTTGTTTCTGACGAGGGCTTTTTAATTGATATTTGATGCAGTAGCCGTGGTATTTACTTTTACTAGGTACTACTACCCAAAATGGATCCATAGCTTATAAAATGTCTTACATAACTTAATTACTTTATTAAGTTTGGAGCGAAACAATTGCCTGTAGGTGCCTAGGCAAAAAGCTTCTGCCCAAATCCTTTAAGACTTCTGCGGGAAACCTTCAGAAGCCTTGCAGTACGAGGGCAAACCTTACAGGATTTTGCATTTTCATAGGAAATCCCAATTTGAAACTTTCCGTTACCTTCGGCAGTCAGGATCTAAAATCGTGCAATTATCCTGTATCACTGAGTACAATACTGAAGGATTCCTTCAGGTCATACATAGGACATGCCTGACAGGTCATTTTTATGTCCTGTACTGTTGTATTGCAATTCTGCATGAAACCTCAATAAACCAGGCTATAGAAATTAAAAAGAAATTTTAATTAAAATCCTTCAATGGTCCTTTCCAACCCCCGAAATTCTTTTATATAATGTATGGGACTTACACAGTCGTTTTGAATGTCAGAACAGTGTTTCGCACTTGACTGTCGGCTACTAGTTAGACATTAAAGCATTTTCCAAGTAATCCTTATTGTAGGGGTCGCTGTAGGAATGAATGAGGTTGCCTAGACATTAGACAAAGGAATTCGATGCACTTTAGTACAATATTCCACGATTAAATGATTTAGTCTCCATTCTGAGGTCAATGTAATTGGATTAGCATAAATTATTTTTCGATGAATCTCCATCTAATACCACCTCCCTGGTCTAATTTAGTTAAATGTTTTATTATGACATTTGCCTTGAACTTTGCAGTTCCGTGACACTTGCTTATTTATGATCATGTATATAATGTACTGGGATCACCATTCTTTTCTTCCTGTTTTTGAGCCTTTTATTTCACTAACTTAAACATTTATTTTCATTTCTTTGTGGTAATATTGGTTTATCTTGATTGTGCTGTTGTAAGAGAGATTCGAATGAAATTATCGTTACAGCGTTACAGCGTTATTTTTCACCTGGCGCTTTGTTTTGTTAGTTAGTTAGATGAGGTTTAACGGCCCAGTTTCCAACCAATTGGTTCAAGTCGAGCCGGCCACGGCCTTTT